>SNQJ01S0065905.1:23989-36391 GCA_010110895.2 Picea sitchensis | reverse complement strand
TGCCCTAGGTCGAGTCAAGTGGTTAATGGAAGTCGCATCGACAAGTGAAAAATATATTATCAGTTCATCATGAAGGCCAAGGGAATGAAAAAACATGGCGTTCATTTCATGCATGACCTGCAAACCTTATCGCATGTGTTCTACACACGGGGATGTGCCATGGAAAATATGCAATTCGATTCAAAACATCTAGTTGCCATGAATTCATTGTTCTCTGACACGATCCCTCCTTCTTCCCGAATCGTTATAACTTTCATATACTCAACACCCATTTCAGTCGTGAAACTAGGTCCGCACTCTGTTTGCAATTTCCCTTGCGAGTTCAGGTTGATAAAAATTCCCTCCCTGTGAATTTGTCGGATACATTGCACGCATAATACATATTGGTCATGCTATGGAAACTTCCCAAAGCATAAGGAAAGTTGTGCAAAGTAGAAAAATTTATAGGTCCAATCCCAAAAAGGACTGGGAGCCATTCTCACCCGCATAAGGCATTCTCAAAGACATGAAAGTACTTATTCCTTTACCCACATAGACGATCAGATCAAACTATGTAGGACCTGAAGCATAAAGACTTGTGCAGGGAGGAAAGACATTAGAATCCCTATCTCCCCAAAAATAAATACCATGGATAAGGGGTAGGTTGAGGAAGAAAAAAGAATTTGGGGAAGCCCAATTTTTAGAAGAATTGTGTGCCATATCAGTGGCTGAAGAACTACACATACGCGTCATTCAGCTAGAGCCTGTTGGAGGATCGAGCCATGAAAGTAGGAGAAGAACAAGGGAAATGGATACCACAGGAGGGAGTGATCAAGAGCCATGTCAACAATTAAAGAAGGAAAAGTTGGCTTTCATTGAACTCTACCAGGAAAACATGGAGTTGAGGCGGAAGCTAGCGACAAAGACTATGGAAGCATCAACAGTGCAAGGTCACGGAGGGAACATAGCATGGCTAAAGAGACAACTCAAAGAGGTGCAAGAAACCATTGTATAGTTGCGTGAAGTGCAGAGGCTATCAGAGGAAATGTACACAAAGAATTCCAGGGAATGCGAAGTGACCGAGAAGGAAGCCTACGAGGCTCTCGCCAATGTGCAGAAAAAACAAGTTTAGTTGGTGTTCGTCTCTACATCTGAAAACAAAAAACAAATCTTGGCACCTTTTCAAGACATGTTTCCCAAAATCTCTCTACCATTTTGATAACAGTCGTGATCATCAAACAACCACTTTTCGTGGACATTTTCCCCAACAAATGAGCGTGTGACAGAAATCGAAGCCATTATAGTAGATAGCGAGTTCCTAGAAAAAACCTGTTCACTTAGACATCTGATTGAAGGGCAATAATGACACATATTTTCCTCATATTGAGATCTGACCGATGATTATATCCTCGTAGAAAATTTGTGAACAGTCATGTGTAAACAAACATGATTATTGTCTATTTTTGGAAAGTGCCATGCGAAGAGTCTCTAATGCATACTACTCGATTTCCTAGTTTTTAGGTCTAACAGTTAGAAAGAAGGGTATCCCAAGAGGCACCCTCGATTATATATTTCATATTTTCAATGTAAGATAGGTTGGTTGGAAAAATTGGTATAGGCAGTAGCTATTGTATGAAATTTGAGTTCTACCGAAACTTAGTGCAAAATTCCTATAACTTGATGTGAAGATTCTAATTGTAGTAGTTGTGTTAGCACAAGATTGGTTAACATGCCAAGTTGTTGAAATAATGTAAATGCAAAGAGTATTCTTATTATTATTTGATATATTATTCATTGGATCAATCCCCATTGTGGATTGATATTTTCGGCTATTGTAATATGACCAAATCCCCTTTTGCAGATTGGTCAAATGTTAATTATAATATGATGCAGGAGCATCCACAACACATCAAGCGAGCCAGCGTGAGGAACAGGAAAGACAGTTGGACAATGCCTACCAATTTTGAATTACTTTGGGATTGTTGCGCTGCTCTTTAATGAAGCCATTCATAAAGAAGCGCACTTGTATATTGTAAATGGACCTTGAGCCTTTAAGCTCACGTCCTTAGGTAGCTGATGCATTTAATAGTTTTAATGTTGTTAGATAGGAATTTATTGTAGATTTGATAGTTTCAGATTTCGAGAGGGTAAACGGAATATAGGCACCCTCCTTTGTACATTGTAACATTAACAGGAAGATTACCAAGCATTCAAAAGAGAAGAGCAGAGAAGAGAACTTGTGGAGAACACCCATGTACAGATTGAATTAATAGAAGGAAGTCTTTGATTCACTTTCATGGTTTGTGTTGTTTCTCTGTATTGATATTATGCTCATATATGTTTGCTTTCTGTCATACGTTTGCTTTGATATGATGCGTATGTGATTTCCTTGTTGATTTGAATTCTGTGAGAGAGAAGAGAATGAGTTTCAATTGTTTCTCTGTCTGAGCCAGGAGATTCTTGCATAGAGTGCAGTTGAATTCATCTACATAGAGTGCGTTGATGAGGCCAGACAGTTAAACTCTTATTCTCATCTGCCCAAAGTTGAATTGGTTTATCAGAGCCGTGCAGGGGAAGTGCGGGCCAAGGATGGAGTCTCAGTAGCTAGTCTGAGGAGGGGAAAACCAGGGATACCTGTGGCTGTGAGAGCACAGGACCTGAAAGAATTCAACACTTAGAGAACTATTGAAGGTCGAGCACCGGAAGTGTGCACAAAAGTATCTGAAGGAGTCAGAGGAACCAAGCTCAGGAGGGATAGTTTCCGCCATGAATACTGTGGGAACAGACCCAGGAGAAGTTCCAAACAGGACGGAGCTTTGGAGTAGAGAAATTCGCAAAGAAGAGGATCAACGGTCGAGGATCGCAGGACAATTTACGAAGTCCCGCCAACCATTGGATCTTGGAGAAGCTGTGTGAGGTTTAGCCCTCAGACTCAAGAAGGAAGAACCAAGAGCCATCGCATATCGGCATATCGGGGTTTGTGAACACAAGAGTTTTGAACTCGTTGAAATCCCGATTGGCGATTTCCTGAATCAGCGGGAGCTATCGATCAGAGCGGGGACACGTGGCGCAAGATCCCGAGGAGTCGGGGATTCAGGGTTCTCGATGGCGAAGAAATCTATCATCATGGATTCATGATCCATGAAATCCCAAAGTGACGTGGTAACGTGGGACCCCAGAAGCTAGTGGAATATAGGTGGCACTGTATCGGGGAATCGGTACATCGGTACTTGAGGTTTTGAGTTGCATAGGAACGTGTCAATGAGTTTCATGAAATTGCGAAACCTGATCTTCCGAGAAGCGAAGGGGAGATCGCCGAAGGAGAGATGTGGGTAGAGAGAACTCCCGAGAGGAGTTGGAAGGGTTCTTTAACTCTTTGGGCCTATGTGAAAGAAGGTCATGGTGGGAGCAGGTCAGATCGTGAGGGTTGGCAGAATGACTTTGCACCAAGTGGTATCAGAGCGGGAGTATCTTTTCTTTTTGTAGCAGAGAGAAGCGGATTACACCATGCCGCTGAGAAGAGAAAGGCAGTCACCTAATCATGAGGACAGGGATGCCCGAAGAAGAGGTAGACCGGAAGGAAACCCAGAGATGGAGCGCCAAATGAGAGATCTCCGAGCAAGGCTTGAGGAGATGGAGATAGCGCAGAGACGTGGGGATGGTGCTGGAGAGTTCAGTGATTCCGAGGTGGAAGAGGAAGTTGGACATGATGAAGGAGAGGTCACATCTGAGGACACCTCAATAGAGAGGTTGATCAAATCCATCTCCAGGATGAGCTCGAAGACGAAAATGGACATTCCTGTCTATGAGGGGAGTCTAAATGCAGAAGAGTTGCTGGATTGGATCTGAGCACTCGACACCTACTTCAATTATGAGGATATCGAAGAGGACAAGAAGGTAAGGTATGTTGTTACTAAGTTGAAAGGACATGCAGCCTTATGGTGGGATGAGCTGCAGGCGGACAGACGTTCCAAAGGAAAACAAAAGATCAAAAGTTGGGATAGGATGATCGCTAAGATGAAAGTGAAATTCATCCCGAGAGATTACCAGATCACTCTGTTCAGGCGTATGCAGAACCTGAGACAGAAGCTGATGACGGTGAAAGAGTACACCGAGGATTTTTACAAGCTCAACATCCGAGCAGGTCATCAAGAGAGTGATGATGAAAAAGTGGCGAGATATCTGAATGGTTTGAGGTATGAAATTCAGGATGAACTGAGCATGGTTACCATTCGAACAGTTGAGGATGCATACCAGATGGCTCTGAAAGCTGAAGAGAAGCTGAGCCACAAGCAAGGACAGTGAGGGCGAGGCAGGAGTCAGCCCAGAGGCAAGGCAGTTGCCCAGGAAAAATTCTAGAAGCCCAAGGAGGAATGGCAGAAACCTCAGGGTAAGGTTGAAAGAGGTGGAACCTCACAGAAAAGACAACAATATGATGAGCCGAGGAGGTAGCATACAGAGCAGGGTGGCGGTTATGCTGACGCCAACACATTTCCTCATACCCAAGGTAGAGGAAGAGGCTGAGGAGGAATCATCACATGTTTTACATGTGGAAAGGACGAACACAAAGCCGTGGATTGTCCAGACAGGAAGATGGACAGAGGAGAAGCTCACATCACAGAGGCACAGAGATGTGATGTTGAGGATGAAGCCACTGAAAGTGGGAAGTCACTGAGGGTACACAAAGTTCTCTTGACACCTGAGAAAGAGGTGGAAGATACAGCTCAGAGAACCAGACTGTTTAGAACGACTTGCAAGACCAAGGTCTGGAAATGAAAGGTCATCGTGGATAGCGGAAGCACCAATAATCTCGTTTCGACCGAGATGGTGGAAAAGCTGGAGCTGGAAACAACCAATCACCCGAGTCCATACAAAGTGTCATGGCTCCAGAAAGGACACCAGGTAAGTGTTACGAAACAATGCTTGGTTGAATTTAAAATGGGTGAGTATAGGGATAAAATTCTGTGTGATGTCATTCCCATGGATGTCTGTCACGTATTATTGGGGAGACCATGGCAGTATGATTGAAATGTTGTTCATGATGGGAGAATGAACACATACACCTTGGAGAAGGATGGGAAAACACACACATTTCTTCCGATAAAAGATAAATAAGTGAAGCTGGAAGTAACCAGCACAATACTTCTCATGAGTGGGAAGGAGCTTCTCACAGAGATAGAGAAGAACGAAGATCCACAATTCTTTGTGGTCAGGAAACCGAGGATTGTCCTGACTAGCACAAGAGTGGATGACTTGCCAAAGGAGATTTAGGAACTGCTGGGAGAGTTCACTGATATCATCGTGGACGAACTACCTCGTTCGTTGCCACCGATGAGGAGTGTGAGTCACCATATCGACCTCATACCTGGAGCAAGTTTGTTGAATAAAGAAGCTTACAGGTTGACACCTCAGGAGAACGAGGAAGTCAAGAGGCAGGTACAGAATCTGCTGGATAAAGGACTGGTCATGGAGAGCCTGAGTCCATGTGTCGTTCCAACGGTACTGAGTCCGAAGAAGGATGGAGGCTGGAGGATGTGTACAGACTCTAGGGAGATAAATAAAATCTCCATCAGATATAGGTTTCCACTGCCGAGAATGGATGATCTGATGGATTGCCTAAGTGGGGCAAATTATTTTTCAAAGATTGATCTCAAGAGCGGATATCACCATATCCAGATGAGAGAAGGAGATGAATGGAAGACAACATTCAAAACAAACGAAGGTTTGTACGAATGGCTGGTCATGCCATTTGGCTTGACAAACGCGCCGAGCACATTCATGAGGCTGATGAATGAAGTCCTGCGGGAATTCATCGGAAAGTTTGTGGTCGTATATCTGGACGACATGCTAATTTTCAGCAAAATGAAGGCTGAGCATTTAAGGCATTTGGCCACTGTGATGAGAAGGCTACAGCAGGAGAAGTTGCTGATCAATTTGAAGAAGTGCTCATTCATGCAGACAGAACTCATTTATTTGGGTTTTGTAATTTCAGCGAATGAATTGAAGATGGATCCTAAAAAGGTGGAAGCGATCAGGAACTGGCCATTGCCGAGGAATTTTTTCGAGGTAAGGAGTTTTCATGGTCTGGCTAGTTTCTACTGAAAATTCATTCAGAATTTCAGTGGAATTAGCGCAGCAATGATGGATACAGTGAAGAAGCGGCACAAGGGTTTTTACTGGACAACAGAGGCTGAAAGGAGCTTCAATATGTTGAAGTGAAAGATCACCGAGCAACCAATTCTGGTGTTGCCTGATTTCCAGAAGACATTTCAGGTGAAATGTGATGCGAGTGGATATGCCGTTGGAGGGGTCTTGAGTCAGGATGACAGACCTATGGCATATTTCAGCGAGAAGCTGGATGATGCAAAGATGAAATACTCCACGTATGATAAGGAGTTTTATGCCATCATACAGGCATTAAAGAAGTGGAGGCATTACTTAATACCCAAGGAATTTGTATTGTACAGTGACAATCATGCATTGCAGTTTGTGAGTCAATAGGAGAAGTTGAACCAGAAGCATGCAAAATGGGTAGAGTACATGCAGAACTTCACATTTGTGATCAAACACATTTCAGGAACTGCTAACAAAGTGGCTGACGCTTTGAGCAGGAAATGTTTGTTGCTGCAGGAGTTCAGAGTCAAGACCTTGGGTTTTGAAAACCTTAAGGACATGTATGTCGGAGATCCAGATTTCGGAGAAGCATACGAAGCAACTGAGAATCCAGTTCTCAGGGATCGGAGCCCATGGATAGATTTCATGATCCAGGAAGGGTTGTTGTTTAGAGGCAATCAATTGTGCATTTCGAATTGCTCCATGAGGGAGAATTTGGTGAAAGAAAAGAACAGTGGGGGCTTAGCAGGTCACTTTGGACATGACAAAACATTCGCAAAGCTAAGCGAATCATATTTTTGGCCGGGGATGCACACCGATGTCAAACAGTTTGTTGACATATGCAGGATATGTCAACATGTGAAGGGACGAAATTAGAACGCTGGGTTCTATCAGACATTGCCCATACCCGAAAGGCCATGGGAGGCGATCAGTATGGATTTTGTTTTGGGTTTGCCGAGGACGCAAAGAGGATTTGATTCCATCGTTTTAGTGGTGGACAGGTTTTCAAAGATGGCACATTTCATACCGTGTCAAAAGACCAATGATGCGACCCACATTGTGAACTTGTTCTTTAAAGAAGTTGTCAGACTGCATGGATTGCCGAGAAGCATAGTCTCGGATAGGGATACAAAGTTCATAGGTCATTTTTGGAGGACGCTATGGAAGAAGCTGGGAACTAATCTGGCATTTAGTTAAGCTTACCATCCGTAGAAGGATGGGCAAACAGAGGTGGTGAACAGGAGTCTGGGGGATTTATTGAGGAGCTTGGTGACAGACCACCACAGCAGTTGGGACCAGATATTACCACAGGCAGAATTTGCGTACAATGATTCGGTAAATCGGAGTACAGGGAGAAGCCCATTCCAGATTTTGTATGGGACATAGCCGAGGGGAGTATCTGAGCTCAGGGAGTCAGAATCGGCTTCGACTAGCAGTGCGAGCGCTGAAGAATTTGCTGAAGCGATGGAGGAACTTCACACGCAGGTGAAGCAGCGACTGCAGAAGGCAAATCAGGAGTATAAGCGCAGAGTAGATCAGCGGAAGTGACAACTTCAGTTTGAAGTTGGGGATATGGTTCTAGCGCACTTGAGGAAAGAAAGGTTCCCGAGGGGAACATATAACAAGCTCAAGATGAAGAAAATTGGGCCATGCAAAGTCCTGAAGAAATTCGGGGAGAACGCATATGAGCTTGAGTTGCCAGATGGCATCGGGATATCTCCGATATTCAATGTTTCATATTTATACCCATACAGGGCTAGAGAAGCAGACACTGGAACTCAAGAACCAGTGGTTCAGTGGCAGAAACAATTGCCAGTTGCACAGAAGCCTCAGATGGAATGCATACTGGATAAAAGAGTAGGCAGGAAGACCAGGCGGAAGCAGTATTTTGAGTACCTGGTGAAATGGAAGAATCACCCAGTGGAGGATGCCAGCTGGGAGACTGAAGCAGTCATACAAAAGCATGGGCAGACTATGCAGGAGCTCATGGATAGGAGCTCATGAAATTTTCGAGCCGAGGAGTATGATGCAGGAGCATCCACAACACATCAAGTGAGCCAGTGCGAGGAACAGGAAAGACAGCTGGACAACGCCTACCAATTTTGAATTACTTTGGGATTGTTGCGTCGCTCTTTAATGAAGCCATTCATAAAGAAGCACACTTGTATATTGTAAATGGACCTTGAGCCTTTAATCTCACGTCCTTAGGTAGTTGAGGCATTTAATAGTTTTAATGTTGTTAGATAGGAATTTATTGTAGATTTGATAGTTTCAGATTTCGAGAGGGTAAACGGAATATAGGCACCCTCCTTTGTACATTGTAACACTAGCAGGAAGATTACCAAGCATTCAGAAGAGAAGAGAAGAGCAGAGAACTTGTGGAGAACACCCATGTACATATTGAATTAATAGAAGGAAGTCTTTGATTCACTTTCATGGTTTGTGTTGTTTCTCTGTATTGATATTATGCTCATATATGTTTGCTTTCTGTCATACGTTTGCTTTGATATGCTGCGTATGTGATTTCATTGTTGATTTGAATTCTGTGAGAGAGAAGAGAATGAGTTTCAATTGTTTCTATGTCTGAGCCAGGAGATTCCTGCATAGAGTGCAGTTGAATTCATCCGCATAGAGTGCGTTGATGAGGCCAAACAGTTAAACTCTTATTATCATTTGCCCAGAGTTGAATTGGGTTATCAGAGCCATGCAGGGGAAGTGCAGGCCAAGGCTGGAGTCTCAGTAGCTAGTCTGAGGAGGGGAAAACCAGGGATACCTGTGGCTGTGAGCGCACAGGACCTGAAAGAATTCAACACTTAGAGAATTGTTGAAGGTTGAGAACCGGAAGTGTGCGCAAAAGTCTCCGAAGGAGTCAGAGGAACCAAGATCAGGAGGGATAGTTTCCGCTGTGAATACTGTGGGAACACACCCAGGAGAAGTTCCAAACGAGACGGAGCTTTGGAGTAGAGAAATTCTCAAAGAAGAGGATCAACGGTCGAGGATCGCAGGACAATTCATGAAGTCCCGCCAACCATTGGATCTTGGAGAAGCTGTGCGAGGTTTATCCCTCAGACGCAGGAAGGAAGAACCAAGAGCCATCGCATATCGGCATATCAAGGTTTGTGAACACAAGAGTTTTGAACTCGTTGAAATCCCGATTGGCGATTTCCTGAATCAGCGGGAGCCGTCAATCAGAGCGGGGACACGTGGCACAATATCCCGAGGAGTCAGGGATTGAGGGTTCTTGATGGCGAAGAACTCTATCATCATGGACTCACGATCCCCGAAATCCCAAAGTGACATGGTAACGTGGGACCCCAGAAGCTAGTGGAATACAGGTGGTGTTGTATCGGGGAATCGGTACATCGGTACTCGGGGTTTTGAGTTGCATAGGAACGTGTCAACGAGTTTCGCGAAATCGCGAAACCTGATCTTCCGAGAAGTGAAGGGGATATCGTCGAAGGAGAGCTGTGGGTAGAGAGAACTCCCAAGAGGAGTTGGAAGGGTTCTTTAACTCTTCGGGCCTGTGTGAAAGAAGGTCCTGGTGGGAGCAGGTCAGACAGTGAGGGTTGGCAGAACGACTTTGCACCATAATAGGCAGAATAAGAAGTCAGTTCCAACAGATATTAAAGAGGCCCCATAATTTAATTAAGGTGTTTATAACCCCCTAGTGGGAGAATTCAGCCCTGCCAGTGAAGAGACACTTCACACGTGCCTGTCTAATATAATTAAGGAGGATAGTGCCTCGCTTAGACACACAACTCACTTTCTCATCGAGAGACAAGTTTCAGATTTGCTGCTAGAGAAGAAGGAGAGATAGAGTGGCACATATCTGGGAGAGGAATTTATGTATTAGTTTAAGAGATCTCATGGAATTGTATTGGCTATCTATATTAAGGAAGTTTTGTTGGGTTTTCTTCTCTTAGAGGGTTTCCCAGGATAAATGTTGTTTCTCTTGTGATTGTGTATTTCTCAGTGATCTTGGATTATTCTATTGTTATCTAATGAAATGAAAAGAACTATAATAATGGCTTAAACATTGACATGGTATCAGAGCCAAGCTGAAGGAAGCATCTTTCACAAGTGAAAAACATCACTGTTGTCGTACATGAAAATTAGGGATTTTTTATGGTGAAGCTTTTCAACCCCAAAACCATTTAGAAAAGTGTGCCCTCCCCTAAGGATGAGTTTGGCACTCTTAGTGCACCTTTTTAGTGGTTGGATCTCCCGGAAAGTGAAACCCTAGTTTCACAAAGTACCAGAAGTACCATAAAACCAGTGTACCAGAAGTACTAGAAGTACCAGAGTACCAGAGATACCAAAAACACCAGTCCATAAATCTGCAGATCAAATTTGGAGGAGAAAAGTTGGATTTTCTCAAATCCGAACACACCAGGCTACTTGCCTCAGCCAATCACACCTCCTAGTAAGTTTAGATTTTTATTTTAAGCACTTTCATTTTTCGGTCATTTTCCTAGCTCTAGGTAAAGATGTCTGCAAGCGTTAATCTTGTTGATAAGATAGAAGGAGTGGAAAAATTCCATTCCTGGAAGTATATGATTGGCCTCATTCTTGAAGAGAATGACCTAGCAATATTCATCAAAGAAGAAGTATTGAAACCCGCCGATGGTGTAGAAAAGGCAAAGCATAAAAAGGACACAATCAGGGCCAAAAGAATCAATGCAGATTCAATCAAAGACCACCTGATTCCTTATATGTCATCTAAGAAGACTCTGAAATAAATGTTTGATTCATTGAATAGACTGCATGAAGGAAAGAACATAAATCAGAAGATGAATCTAAGAACTCAACTGAAGAATACAAGGATGCAGAAAAGAGAAATGATTCAGGAATACTTCTCCAGAATCTCAGAATTCAAAGAATAGCTAGAAGCTATTGGAGATACCATAGATGAATATGAACTCATAATGATGGCCCTAAATGTTCTCACAATACCTTGGGATGCTTTCATCGAAACGATATGTTCCAGAATAGAGAAACTAAAGTTTGATAGTCTATGGGAAGAATGCATCCAAGAATAAACAAGAGTAGTGAATCATGAAGCATTACCAGAAAGAGATGATGATCAAGCCCTAGCTACTCACACCAAAGGAGGAAGGAATAAACCCTACTTCCAAAAGGAGACTCATAAAGAGCCTCAAAAGTCAAACAAATTCAATCATAAAGAATCTCATCCAAGGATATTTTAGAAGAAAGGACAATGAAAGGAAAGAGACTACTCATTTGTACAATGATATCATTGTGACAAGATGGGACACATTGCAAAGTTTTGTCCAGCCAGATGAGAAGAATACAAGAGAAAACATAAGAGGCCCCATTCCCATGTAGTCGAAGATGAAGAGCCACCCGCAAAGATGATAAGAGAGAAGATCAAAGACCATGTCTTGATCTCGACCCTCTCAGGACTTGTAAAACCTAGAGAGGACACTTGGCTCATTGATAGTGGTGCATCCAAGCACGTGACAGGACAAAGAAACATTCTCTATTGTATCTCAGAAAATATTTTTTCTCAGAAAGTGACACTTGGAGATGATTACCAATATCCCATCAACGGAGTGGGAGAATCAAACCATAAACTGAATTTAGGGAATTCACTAAAAATGAAGGATGTATTATATGTACCAAGATTGAAGAAGAACCTACTCTCCATTTCATATTTATAAAAGAAAGGCTTCAAAGTTGAATTTATAGATGGAGAAGTTCTTATTTGGGATAAAGGAGAAACCTTAAATGAAGA
Source organism: Picea sitchensis (assembly GCA_010110895.2). Classification (NCBI taxonomy): domain Eukaryota; kingdom Viridiplantae; phylum Streptophyta; class Pinopsida; order Pinales; family Pinaceae; genus Picea; species Picea sitchensis. The sequence goes on along the minus strand of SNQJ01S0065905.1, from coordinate 24,543 downwards.
AATCATCATTGGAAGTGAAGAAAATGGCTTGTATAAACTAAAGGCTCACTCAGAGGCTGCCATGACCCACGCCATTGAAAACTCATGTGAACTTTGGCATAGAAGGTTAGCCCACATCAACTACAAGGCACTACCATACATATGCAAAGTGGTCACAGGTTTACCAGAACTCAAAGGTGACCATAAAGGCGTATGCAATGGATGTGCACAAGGGAAGAACATCAAGAAACCATTTCTGAAGAGGGACAACAAGACAAAAGGAGTCCTAGAACTCATCCATTTAGATGTATGTGGCCCAATTCCATCATCCTTAATTAGAGGGTATGTATATTATGTTGCATTCATTGATTATTACTCTCGCAAAACCTGGATATATTTCTTGAAAACTAAAGATGAAGTGTTCAGCAAGTTAAAGGAATTCAAAGCCTTGATAGAGAACCTTTCTGAAATAAATATTAAGATACTCAGGTCAGATAATGGAGGAGAATATACCTCAAAAGAGTTTGTGAACTTCTGCAAAGATGTTGGGATCAAGAGGGAACTCACTACTCCCT
>SNQJ01S0065905.1:4456-20771 GCA_010110895.2 Picea sitchensis | reverse complement strand
GTTGAAGAATACCCTTCTTGTTAAGGGGGAGTGTTGAAATAATGTAACTGCAAAGAGTATTCTTATTATTATTTGATATATTATTCATTGGATCAATCCCCATTGTGGATTGATCTTGTCAGCTATTATAATAGGACCAAATCCCCTTTTGTGGATTGGTCAAATGTTAATTATAATAGGCAGAATAATAAGTTGGCCCCAACAGATATTAAAGAGGCCCCAAAATGTAATTAAGGTGGTTATAACCGCCCAGAGTGAGAAGTCATCCCTGCTAGTGAAGAGACACTTCACATGTGCCAGTCTAATATAAATAAGAAGGCTAGTGCCTCACTTAGACACACAACTCACTTTCTCATTGAGAGACAAATTTTGGATATGTTGTTGGAGAAGAAGGAGAGAGAGAGAGTGGTGCATATCTGGGAGAGGAATTTCTGTATTAGTTTAAGAGATCTCTTGGCATTGTATTGGCTATCTATATTAAGGATGTTTTGTTGGGTTTTCTTCCCCTAAAGGGTTTCCTAGGATAAATGTTGTGTCTCTTGTGATTGTGTATTTATCAGTGATCTTGGATTATGATATTGTTATCTAATGAAATGCAAAGAACTATAATAATGGATTAAACATTAACACAAGTGTCAAGAACAAGAATTGAAAACACTCTCAAAATGTTCCGAGTATAAAAATCACCCATGGATTTATGCTACCTAATTGAACATAGACACACATGCGGGTGCTACCAAAAGGCACTACTGAAATTTTGGCAGAGGCTGAATTATGTAGAGTTATTCTACCAGTTTTGAGTCACTAATTTAAATCCTGCATTGTGAACAATTGAGAAGGTATTTTTGAAAACTGGAGGAGGTTTTTTTTATAACATTCCAAATAACAAAAACCTCTCTAAGCTGTTCAAAATATGTTATGGTTTGAGAGATATTAGAAATATAAGTGGCACTACCAACTGTTTTACATCGGTGCTACCTAATTTCCTGTAGCAGTCACGGTTTTGATATTCTCCTTGTTGGGAGGTTTCCATCTGTCAAGGAGGATTCAAATGGATTCTCAAGGATAATTTATATTTCAAGAGACACCTACACCTTATATTTAGCTCCATAAAAGGCCTCATGAAATGAGGTGGAGACATCTTATTAATGACTTCCAACAAATTCCTGAAAATTAGCAGTTTGTTGGATTTTTGTCTCTTTGATTGTTGCCACCTATCTCCAAGGTTTATAATCCAATGGAGGAGAAGGGATTCAACCTCCTAAGGTTATGAGGATGCTATTATATATTTAAAGAAGGAAATATCTCTTGGAGGGTGGATTCATGAGCCAAGGGAGGTTGAGAGGCTCTGTTTTTGTACTTTGACAGATTAATTTGAAGATAGCCTATCTTATCATTTTCTGTGTTAAGAATTCATTTGCAGAAGGATGTGATGTTTAACTATGTTTTTTCTTTGTTTTGACTCTTAATATTTGTTCTTCTTCAAGAATAAGTGTGAGAGGGTTGCTTAGGAGGATCATTTGAGATCTTCTACCTTGTGTGTTGCTAAATCTCTTTTGAAAAGGATCTTCAGATTATGATTCTTCTTCTACTGTATAAATAGTATACTTGAAAAATATTTTCACATCTTTCTGTTTGCAGTTCTATGTTTTCTCATAAAATTATTCCACCTAAAAGCCTTGAAAGGGTAAAAATTTCTTTTGGATGATCTTTTCTGTTGCATATGGAAGACGATTTGCAGGGATAGATTCATATGATTTGTCCAGTCAAGCAGATAGCTTTCAACTCTACCTCTCTCATATTTTCAAAATCAACTTTCTTTTCGTATTTCTTGATGTGTAAGGCTTACTTCTATGTAGTCATGGGGTGACTCCTTGTACTAACAAGTTGGATGTATTGTTTTCCCTTTCTCGTGTACGTGCTCCTTTTCATCGTATTCATATAATTTTCTATCTATTTCTGAATGAATTATTGAACCTGTGGATTCACTACACAGGGCCCCTTGTTTGTGCCAGTTAGACAAAATGTTTTCTTTTGAAAGTTAATCCAAATTATCCCACAATGGTGCTCTGAGTTACTTCCTATAATTTATTTCTACCACACACTACTATTTTTCACTGAATACTGTTGCTCGCTTAGCCTCCATCCTCTCAATATCAATCACCCAGTCATTTGTTTCTTTTGTTTCCTTGAATCGACTACATATCTCACCATATTATTTTCTTGTGACGATATAACCAGAGACCATTATATCAAAGGTGTTAAATCTATCCACTTATTTAAAATCCATATCCCACACCGTGCCCCTCTAGAGAGCCCTCTCTGGATCTGAAAGGCTAGTTTCAGGTCTCAAAGTTGGTTGAAAAATTACCTTCATAATTTGTTTATCAGTTGAACCGATTTATGGAGTGATAACATTCTGGCACCGCTGTCAGGGATGAAATTGAATAGATTTTCCCTGGGAGAAAAAATAAAGTTGTATTTTGACCCCTGAGGGTAACATAGGGACAAACATCCATACCGGATAAAACCCTTACTTTGGCAACTCCAGTCCAAAAGACCAGTAGCTCCAAGAAGCACAGTTTAGGAACCCTAGCTCTGAAGATGATCTATACTTGAGAAAATCCTAACCCAAACCCCACAGAGCCTATGTACGATCCTAGAAAATTGTTCATAGGACTAGAGAGAAAGCACCGGATTCGTTCTACTACCTAGACAGAATCTTGTCCTTACCCAAAGACGACTCATAGAGAATTGAAAAAATTGATTTTGATGAATTATTCGAGCAAACTCTTTTCAAGTCTAAGTCGGAAACCAGCTTGGACGAGACTATTTTCGACCTGAAGAAATTCCAAGCCCTAATATCAAATAATATCCCCTGAATCCCAAGCCCTCCAAGACCCATGGCCGCCAAGTTCCCCCCCCCCTCATCCTGCCAGCCCAAGTACATGACTTGCCTCATAATTATAGCTAGAGAATTAGTCTCTATGATGCTGAAGGAAGTGTTTCCACCCAGAGGCACCTGGACAGTAACTCAAGGATGATTTTAGGGGATAAATTTCACTCATGGGCTAATTTTCCATGGTTTTTCCAAAAAAAATAAATTCTATTTTAAAAATGATTCTCCCAAATTCTATAGGATAAAATTATTTTACCTTAAAAATCGCCAAAATTTTATAAAAACTGTATAAAATACTTAGAATTTGAATATTTTTACAAAAATATCGCCAAACATTTATAGTTGACATATGAAGGATTAGTGAGATTCGCCAAGGTTTCTACATTTTAAAATAATTTTCCATCCTTAAAATCATCCCTGCCTGGACTAGTTTAATGATTTCGTTGACCTGGAGGAGGTGGACTATGCAGACAGAAAAATGAGGTTGTTTTCATAGAGCCTTTCGGGATATGTAATAAAATGGTTCAAAGCCCTCCCACCCACAAGCATTCAAGACTTCACCGCATTCGAGACGTCTTTCTTGAATAAATGGGGGGACAAGAAAAATCCTTTGTAGCTTTTAACAAAGTACAATAATATGAAGAAAGCATCGAAAGAGGAAGTGCAGGAATTCTCAACCCGTTTCTTGAAGGTGTATAACTCAATCCTTGCATAAGTCAAGCTGCCCCTTGGGGTTGTGCAGTTGTGGTACGCCGACTCCTTCGAAAGCGATTTCTCCCTGTTGTTAAGAGAAAGAATATCAACAAACCTAGACACTATAATGAGTAAATATCTTGAGGTTGAAGTAAACATGATGGCGTTGGGGAAGAACAAACATAGATTCAACAGAGGAGATAAGAAGCCTCAAAGAGATACACAGTCGTCGACATCTCGGTCCTCAGATGCAAATTTCGATTTGATGATGAAGACGATGGAGAAAATGATGGAAAGAATGTCCATGGGAAATAGACCCGCTTCCCGAGAACAAAATGACCCCCAACCCAAAAATCAAAAACTTAGAAGGGGTCAAGTTCCTTAGATCAGACAGAGGGAACCAAGGGAGTAGAGAGATCAAGGTGACCAACAGACAATACATTCATTCCAAAAACAATACATGGATGAAGACTTCAACCAGGCGCTCGAAGACTAGATGCATTGTTGTGGTGACAAAAACTTGCACACATTCTTGACAAAGAGAGAGCATGATCGGTACATGATGAAGAACGACAATTTCATGTTGGATATGAATGACGATATGATATTCAAAGAGGATGATGCGTCATCCTGAGAGACAAAGTTGTTCAAAAAATTCTATCAGAATGCCATCATGTAGTTCCAAAAGAAATATAACTTCTAGAGAAAATATGTGCCTGTCGAACTGCAACAAATGAACCCCATAAGGAAACCTTCGGTGGACACCCCTTCCACAAGATGACAGAAGCCGGACAAATTTCCCAAGGATGTAGCTAAAAATACAAAGTCAAAGGAGGAGGCCACCTCGGCTATCCCTAGAGACAAAAAATAGATCGTTGATATGTTGGCCACCTCGGTGTCGGTTTTTAAGATCCTCATCTTCCCAAACAAGAAATATGAAATCAAGGTCAAGCATAGGTTGACAATGCCTAATAATATCAAACATTGGCAAGTGTTTGGTGATGACAAGTAGGGGGAGAGATTCATCCTTATGAGCAATGAGTTCGCTAATAAAAACATTGATGAGGAATGTTGTCTCAACGAAGATGAGAGTGAATACGTGCGCAATAACGATGACCCTTTTCAAAACCAGATCGCGGGAAGGCACATAATCCAATTGAAAAATAACATCATCCCAAAGGGGTTAGTGATGCTAGAAAATATGTTTGACGAGAATGATGTGGCTAAAATCCCCAAGATCACTGCAAGCATAGAAGACGTGGAAGACTGCAACATCAAGACTGAGGAAAACCCAAAGATGATCAAATTATCGAAAATGATTAGTCCAGAGGTCAAGCAAGACTACGTCAAACTCATGAAATATTTCCCCACCATGTTCATGTGGAGATACGATGATTTCAAGGTATATGACACTAAAGTGATCCAGCATGTCATCCTTCTCAAAGAAGACGAGAAGCCCTTCAAAAAAAAGATGAGATGAATAAATACCCTACTACTTCCACTGATCGAAAAGGAGGTAAAGAAACTCTTTGAAGCTAAGGTTATCGTCTCTTTACAATTTTTGAAGTGGGTATCAAATTTGGTACCCGTAAGAAATAAGAGTGGTGAGATAAGGCTGTGTGTAGACTTCCAAAATTTAAACAAAGTGTCTCTCAAGGATCATTATCCCCTTCCTAAAATGGACTATTTCTTGAAAAAGGTAGTGGGGTCCCAAAAGATGTCCATGCTGGATGGTTTTGCATGCTATAATCAGATCATGGTCCACCTGGATGACAGAGAGAAAACAACTTTCACAACTCCATGGGGAACATTCATGTAAACCAATATTCCTTTCAGTGTGATGAACGTTGGGGCCACTTTCCAAAGAGTAATGGACATTGCGTTTGCCGATGAAAAGGAAAAGTTCATTGTAATTTACTTGGACGACATCACGGTATACTTTGCCTCCAACAAACAACATCTCCAGTATCTGAAGAAAGTTTTCCAGAAGTGCAGTAAGTTTGTCATATTTCTAAACCCAAAGAAATCACATTTCGGGGTGGAAGAAGAGAAGTTGTTGGGACACATTATATCGAAGGAAGGAATTAAGATAGACCCCATCAGAGTTGAAGGAATTTTGAGTATTGACACTCCGCACAGTAAAAAAGAAGTGTAATCCTTCCTGGGAAAAGTGAACTTCTTGAGGAGATTCATCCCAAACCTAGAAGAAATCATAAATCACATAACCTGCATGATCAGGAATGGAAACAAGATCAAGTGGAACCCAGAGGCAAAGAATTATTTTTAACACATCATGTTCGAACTGACTAAAGATTCTATGTTAGCCATTCCAGACTTTACGAAAGATTTCATCCGTTTTTCATTCACCTCAGAAAACACTATTGTCGGCGTGTTGTTGTAGAAAGACGAGAAGAATTTCGAAAAACCCATAGCCTATTTCATTTGGATGTTGCGCGATGCTCCACTAAGGTAAGACATTATGGAAAAACAAGAATACACCTTAGTGAATGCCTTGAAAGTGTTCAGGACATACATATTGCACTCCCATGTCATCGCTTATGTGCCCATCAACTCAGTAGAGGATAGCCTGACTCAACCTGACTCAGAATAAAGGTGAAGCAAGTGGATAATGGTCATGCTTGAATACGATATTGAGATGAATCCTACGAAACTAATCAAGGTTAAGGGTCTTGAAAATTTAATGGCGCGGACAAAATGCGATGCTATAGGAATGAATTCCATCGTTGATCTGTTAGAATTCCCTCAAGAAGAAAAAAATGCGCAGGTGTCTCGGGAATTTGTTGATTCACCATGGTATGCAGACATCATCTATGTGTTGGATAATCTCCAGGCCTCTCTAAGTGTAAGTAATACTAAGGCCAAATTTCTCAATCTTAAAGGAGTTAAGTTCTACATCCTAGACAATTCACTCTATTGGAAGGATCCTGGGAGAATATTGTTGAGTTGTTTGCTGAAAAATGATGTGAAGTGGGTCATATAATAATTTCACAAAGGTGACTATGGAGAACACCACTAATGGAAAACCACCACACACAAAATCTTAAGGGCATCTTACTACTGGCCTACAATATTCATTGATGTGTATAAAGAGGTCTCCAGCTGCCACAAATGTCATATTTTCGATGGGAGAATAATGTTGTAGCCCCTACCACTAAAGTTGATCTCAGTCGAAGTACCTTTCATGCAGTGGGGTCTATATTTAATAGGGGAAATAATATATGCCATCCTCCATGCAAAACAAATGGATACTCACAACCACTGACTATTTCACAAAGTGGATAGAGGCAATCCCCACAAAGCAAGTGACCGATGCAGTCATCATCCAATTCCTGGAGACAAACATTTTGTCGAGATTCGGGTGTCCCATCAAGATCATAATTGACAATGAGGTTGCATTCAAGTCCAAGAGGATGGAAAAGTTTTGTCAGGATTATAATATAACCCTGGGGAATTCCATGATGTACTATCCACAAGGAAACGGGTTAGCAAAATCCTCAAATAAGAGCTTAACCAGGATCATCAAAAGACTCCTGCAAGACAATAAGAAATCTTGGCATAAAAAGATTATCTATGCATTGTGGGAATATCGGGTCACCACCAAGAATTCCATCTCAACATATCCTTTCTAGATCATATACAAAGCAGATGCAATCTTCCCTACCTCACTGGGGCCACCCATTAGAAAATTGTTGCAAGAGTAGGAGGTCGAGCCAAATGTTGCACAGAGGGGAATAAATCAGCTAATTCACACACAACAGGTGAGGGAGTAGGTGTAATATCGATTGCATCTCCATCAGGAGAGGATAAATAAATCCTTCGAAAAGTGCTCTAAACAAGAAGATTTTTAGATAGGAGATCTGGTGTTGATATGGGACGCGAGAAATGAAGATAAAGGGAAGCATGGAAATTTCGACCACCTTTGGACAGGTCCTTTCAAAATAAGCACGTATTGTGGGAACAATGCTTATTTCCTGGAAGTATTAATTGGAGAATGACTTGGTTGGGGACCTATAATCGGCAGGTTCCTCAAGAATTATTTGACAAAATAAAAATCCGTTTAAGTCATTTGTCATTGTAAATAGTCATTTTTTTTTTTTGCATCAGGTCAGTAGGTCTGCAGAAAATTGAAGCCCGAAGTGAAGGCCCTAAGTTTATGTTGACGTTTAGAATTTGTTTCGATAGGTTTAGTTTGTTTTTCGTCTGTCATTTATTCTTTTCTCAGTGTCTTAAGCTCGAATAAAGTCCAATGGTAAGGCACCTAGTCTACTATTCTTTGCTACCTCGCAGGGAGGATAACATCCCTGTTAGATTTAGTTGTTAGCGCCACCATTTTTATTTCCATTTAGAGTCAGTTTTAGTCTGGGTATGGACCATGCACCCAAACATTTGAAGTCAGGTGTGTAGACCTGTGGGATCAAAATCATAAAGTGGTCAGTTGGCCCTTGGAAGCGAGAAGGGATATCAAAGTCGAAACATGTGTAAGTGGTATGTGTATGTCCTTTCCAAAGAGTCAATTCCTGTTAAGAAATCAGTCTCTATGTGCCCCAGGTCGAGTCAAGTGGTTAATGGAAGTAGCATCGGTAGGTGCCACAACTATTATCAATTCATCATGAAGGCTGAGGGATTGAAAAATTGCGATGTTTGTATCATGCATGCCCTACAAACCTTATCGCCTATGTTCTACACGTAGGGATGTGCCATGGAAAATCTGCAATTCGATTCAAAAAATCCCATCACAATGAATTCACTGTTCTCCGACACGATCCCTCCTTATGCCTGACTCATTATAAATTTTAGATACTCGACACCCATTTCAATCGTGAAACTAGGTCCACACTCTATTTGCAATTTCCCTTGCTAGTTCAGGTTGATCAAAATTCCCTCCCTGTGCATTTGTCAGATACACCACATGTAGAATACATACTGGTCATGCAATGGCGACCTCCCAAAACATAAGGAAAGGTGTGCAGAGCAGCATAATTTCCAGGTCCAAGCCCCAAAACAATAGGGAGTCATTCTCACCTGTAGTAAGCATTCCCAAGGACACGAAAGGAGTTATCCCTTTACCCACAGAGACGATCATATCAAATCGTGCGGGACCTGAAGAAAAAAGACTTGCACAGGGAGGAAAGACATTATAAGCCCCATCTCCCCAACATAAAATACCTAAGAGAAGGGACAGGCCAAGGAAGAGAAAAGAAGTTGGGGAAGCCTAAGTTTCCAAAGAACCATGTGCCAGATGGGTGGTCGAAGAAATTCTCATGCGTGCCATTCGGCTAGAGCCTACTAGAGGATCGAGCCATGAAAGCAAGAGAAAAACAAGGGAAATGGATACCACAAGAGCGAGTGATCAAGATCCATCTCAGTAATTAAAGAAGGCAAAGTTGGCTATCACTGAACTCGACCAGGAAAAGATGGAGTTGAGGCAACAGCTAGCGACAAAGACTATGGAAGCATCAGTAGTGCAAGGTCGGGAAGGGAACATGGCATGGATAAAGAGACAACTCAGAGAGGTGCAAGACACCATTGTACAGTTGTGCAAAGAAGAGAGGTTTTTATAGGAAAGGAATACAAAGAATTATAGGGAATACAAAGCGATCGAGAAAGAAGCCTGTGTGGCTCTCACCAGCATGCAGAAAAAATAAGTTTAGCTGGTGTTCGTCTCTGCATCCACAATTAGAAAATAAATCTTGGCAATTTTGAAGGACATGTTTCTCTAAAGAACTCTACCATTTTGATAATGATCATGACCATCAAATAGCCACTTGTCATGCACATTTTCCCCAACAAATGAGCGCGTGACAGAAATCAAAGTTGTTATAGTAGATAGTGAGTTCCTGGTAGAGACCTATCTGCTTAGACATATGATCGAAGGGAAATAATGACACATACTTTCCTCATATCGAGATCCGACCAATGATCATATCCTCGTGTAAAATTTTCAAACAGTCATGTGTAAACATATGTGATTATTTTCTATTTTTGGAAAGCATCATGTGAAGAGTCTCTAATGCATACTACTTAGTTTCATAGTTTCTAGGTCTAGCAGTTAGAAAGCAGGGTACCCAAAAAGTTCCCTCTCTTATATATTTCACCTTTTTGATGTAAGCCAGGTTGGTTGGAAAAATTGGTATAGGCAATAGCTATTGTATTAAATTTGAGTTCTAGTGAAACTTAATGCAAAAGTCCTTTAACTTGATGTGAAGATTTTGATTGTAGTAGTTCGATGTATTTTTTTCCATTTCTCCCATATGTGCTCCCTGTTATCTTATTCGTATATTTTTCTATCTATTTCAGAACGAATTATCGAACCTGTTGTTGTTGGGAAAAATACCCTATGGACTAGCAAACTAGGGTAAGACTTGCATGCAGATTTTGACCATAAAGAAATTACTTTTTAACCTACCACCCAAAACTTAAACCCCTCTTTCACAATACATACATGGAAAGGAACTACCAACCTTGTTACTGATGTTTGGTGTAGATCCTCCATTGCGTTTTTTTCCATTTGCGGGTGTTGCTCCTTCCAACGATAACTTGCAATCAAAACAAACAACGATGCATGCACGCTACTTTTCTACTTGAGGGTTAGAAATTAAGCATAAATTAAACAAATCATAGATAAATCATGCATCGAGACAGGAAAAGTATTATTTTATTATTTTCAAAATGAATCAACTTACAATCAAAGTCAAGACCGGCCACCACTCCTTGATCCTGATCCTGGGCTCCTCCTCTTCTGTCCTCCAATTGCTTTGTGTTAATTCTTCTTTGGCTTGAGGAAAGGCTAAAGGGTTGGGACAATGGATTTGGCAAATGGGTAGAGTTTCTTCTCTATAATTTTCCTCCTCCAACTGGTACTCCTACCCCTTCTTTTATAGGCTAGAAGGAGCTAGGGTTTTGGACGAACCATCGGCCATGCATGGTCGGGAGTTTCAGTTAACTGACCCATAGATTTTTGTCCTGTCGGAAACTTTCCTATTTTTGTGTTTTGTTAGGTACATGGGGGCTTTAGTGGGCCTGCCAGCATGCCCATGCATGCAACAATGGGTTAGGGCGTGTGGGCCTTGACCCAAGAGGATTTTCAAAGAGGTTGTTCAGTAGATGTTTTGGCAATGAAGGGATATGAGTTGGCCTGATGCCAGGTAAGCATGTATGGTGCAATTTAGGGTTATAAAAGATGCCCCCTAATGTGTGAGGTCAGAAGAGCATTTGATGGCCAAAATACATTACCAATCTTTTACCAAACTATACTGATATGCTGAATGAGGGAGCCCAAGAATCAGGAACCAGGAGGTGTCGTCTGCAAAATAACAAATGTCTCACCGAGGCAGGCATACCCATGCTTAGGATAAAATAGAACCATGTCTACCAATAAAATACACTATATATCCATGTCAAATAACTATAAAGAGTATCCACGAATAATACACAGCGGAGCTACATATCGAAATCAGAAAGATATACATATAGAGTATCGATCTCCCAGAAGCTGATTCGGCCTGATGGCTGTACTTCAGAGCTCGAGAAACAACTTCAAAATCTTCTAAAACTTGGGTAGGAGTGTAATATGAGTGTACGACTACACTACCCATAGGTCTTCGATGGCTCGTCGGTTATGGACTTGATAATATTGATGATCGGACTGAAGGCTTCAGTGATTTCGAACAAGGACTTGATTGGACGTTCAGGATGGCTGGGTATGCGGACAAGAGACATATTGCAGAGGGGTCGACTCAGGATTAGTGACAAAATTCCCTTGGATAATAGCATGACAAGTGATAAGACTCAGGCAGCATATCTGTTAATCATAAGTCTACGAAGCAGGAGGCAACGCAAAATCTCCATATGTTTGGAAGAGTAACCAAACGGTGGAGGACACAACTCTATATAGTGAGGAAAATATTCCTAAGGTCATACTACATCCCATAGTCTGATAAAAATATCAAACGGACAAATGTGCTTTATCCAAGGGTGACTCATTATGCTGCCAATAAAGAAAATACTTTTCCCATCCTCTTTTTGGGGTATATTTGATTTTTTTTGTTCTTTTTGATAGTTTTTGAAAAAGAATAAATAAATATTACGTTACAATGGAGGAACGAGTACTGCAAACATACAAGCTCAAGGCACAAGGACAAGACTGATGTTCTGGTGAAATGATACTCGAGAAAAATCCTCTAGCGACCAAAGGTGTTAAGACGCAGAAGAAAACTGTTACAAGGCTGATGGGTAAGGTATGCAAATGCGGTTGATAGAACACACAATGGTAACGTACTTCGATGTAAGTTTAACGAACCCAGAGAAGGTAAGATCGATGGTTTTTCATATTTAAAGGGTCTAAAAAAAGCATAAAAGGAGACTCCAGTGGGGTACCTTTTTCGACAATAGTCTAGTCGGTTCGAAAAAGAGATAAACTAGCACCAATTAGACGTCAATTCAAAACCATTTTAACGAGTGTGACAAGGACAAGATCACTCGGCCATTTTTTCATTTTTAAGAAGTCTGAAAAAAGATTAATTATGGACTCTGTCAGGAATGTTCTTCTAGACCATTTTAACGAGTGTGAAAGAATAAGGTCACTCGGCGATCTTTTCAATTTTAGGGAATCTGAAAAGAGCTTAACTATGGACTCTGTGGGGGTTTCTTTTTCGTAAATTTAGTCCCTCAGGCCCGAAAAAGGAATAAAATTATGCCTGAGGATACTCTTCTAAAGAATGGGAATTCAATAGAGTATACCTTTGTTCATACAGTTGATTGTCCGGACGGAAAAAGGGGTAAACTACCGTCGGACAGATGTGACTTCAAATTTCATTTTAACGAGCATGAAAGGTCACAAGATTGCTCGACAATCTTTTCATTTTTAGAGGGTCTGAAAAGGGCTTAAAAGGAGACCCGTTATTTTTTGGGAGTTGAGGGTAAGACAAAGATTGAAAAAGACTCATGCAAATGAGGCTCAAACTCATATTCAGGAAATACTATATGGACTCTCGAGCCTACAGTGTTCCGAGAAATGACATGGACACCATAATGCAACCAGGACCTACCTAGGGCATACATGTTTTGGTAAGCTCTACCACCAAGTCGCGACACTTCTAGAGAAGATATGAAGGTTCTGTGTCACAATCGGATGGGATAGATCCTATAGCATAATAAAAAGGCAACAAGATGCAAAAGTTGGGGTGATATCCTGCCCTATATGCTCAAGTTGATTTTTGAAAAAATAATTTTTTTTATGGACCGTCAATATTTTTTCGAAACTCAAAAAACATTGTTCCAATACCTGATCAAATCCCTCCCATATAACTCCTGGATCATTCTAAATGGTTTTTGGTATAAAGAAACTGATAAGGGGGACCAAAAAAGTGACAAAAAGAGGCCAAAAAGTCTATAAATAGAAGCTCGTAGCTCATTATCACCATTACTGATTTGGAAATTGACTCTGGAGCCAAAAGACCCCCTTTGCCAAAGATCGTGATTCTGGGAGCTACAGTGGACGAAACGGACTTCTTATTAGACCAAGTAAGTACAAACTCCCTTATCTAGCTATTCAATACTTCCATTTAAGCATTTAAGTTATTTTTGAGGTGGGCGTCGACCTTAAAAAGGTCGGCCCTAGGTACACGCGACTGTCACCTCAACAGGCCACGTGTACCCCCCCTATTGATGAAAAAAGACAATGAAAAGAAGTATTGACCCTCTTCTACCTTGTTGTGTTGGCAGGATGTATGTCCAATGGAGAGAAAGGGAGCATGAAGAAATTAGTGAGTTGGTTGCTACAAATCCGAATGTTGTGGCCGTGTTGACGCAGTGCGGTTTGCTCAAATTTTTTCTATGTTCGTTCATGCACGTGAAACCAAGACTACTGAATGACTTGATTGATTACTGGCACCATGATGTAGAGGCCTTTATTCTAGAGGGGCAATCCTTGGTGCCCACCACCGAGGACATTTACTTTTTGACTGGCCTCTCAAGGATAGGGGAACCAGTCAACTTCCAGACTTTTCCTATGGGGCCGAGCAAGATCTCAGAGTTAGTAGAGGAGTACTGTGAGGTTGGGACCAATCATAGAGGTTCCTAGGTTCCTATTAGCAAGATTACCAACTTGGCACTACAGACTATCTTGTTTCTTATTGGGTGGATTACCGGCTCATCAGTCGTGCATCAAGCTTCGCGCGCACAGATGAACTATGTTATCCAGTGCATGAATGCACAAATTTTTGATTGGAGTACCACACTACTAGAGTGTATGAAGAGGCAATTGACAGATTGCCGACAACGGACACAGAGGAAATTTGGGTTCGGGACTATTTTGTGTTCGTTCTTTTTCGAGAGAGTTCTGTGCTTCAGTCCTCGAGTTGTAGTACTAGGACATCTGGCCTCTTTCCTCACAGTATGCAGATGGGCAGTGTTACTGCCGCGACAGGGTGGTGGAAGGACCGTGGAGGCATTCAATGACGAATTTTTTACTTGGTTGTCACGACAGATCCCTGCTATCGAGGACTACCCATATGCGAGGATCGACTTCTCTAGAGATCCAGAGATACCCGTGCCTCCTGGTGAGGAGAAAGGGGATATGGGTAAGTCTCCACCTTTGTAGTTTTTTTTGTTTTTTTTGTTATTTGCATATGTAATTTTTATGTATTTTTTGTTATATATATCATTTTTTATGCCAGAGTATTTGATGGGTAAACTTTTATTGCATGCAGATGTGGGACCCATGTGACCTGCTGTCTATGCACGGAATAGGCGTCGCCCACGGCCAGAAGCCGCAGCTGCCGCTACTGGGGGAGCAGCAGTAGCAGGGAAACTCCCAATAGGAGAGGCCGAGAGGGTCCTTAGGTGAGTTGAGAAGAACTTCATTGCACTCACTCGCACAGTCCCGATGGCAGAGATAGAGGACCTACCGCCATCCATGCAAAGTCATGTTGTGGGGGCACCTTGGACATGGCTCCGATTGTTTAGGCATTTAGCCCATAGGCCCTGAACAGACTTTAGACTTTTTATGTGCAACGAGCACCTTGTTGTATATATTTTTTGAGGGCATAAGCCCGGTGACTCGTTACTGTTCCCACTTTTGAGGCGCTTGCATCCATCTATGTACTCTGAGGATTTTATGATGTTTATATATGGTTTTTTATCTCTTTTTGTGTCTTATGGATTATGTGTGCAAAAATGTATTTACATGTTTTATGTTCATGATCTTTTTATATGTGGGTGAGATGCCAATCTAAAATTTGATTAGCTAGAGTATCTGTGATTTGGTTTAATCTCCTAGGAACATGAAAATATTTAATATAATCAAAGTTGCATTCTAAGAGACGTACCCTAAGGAATCGTCGGTGTAAATTTGGATTATGAACCCAGTATATTCTGTTTAGCTGCGACACAACCAATTGAGCGTCTAGATAGACCCGGAGATGAGAAATACCCAATGACAATGTGTCATGAAGCAATTCAATAACTGCACTATACTCGGCAACATTATTTGTGGTGTCACCTAAGAATATACCTTCGGAAGATAACAATTGACCCTGTGGCGTAAAAATTACCCAAGTTGTGGAGGCAAGCCTCCACGTGTGTCGACTAACACTGTCCGCATACCCAATGAACACCTCGAACTCACTTGACATCTGCCATATTGACGAAAGATAACATCAATGACACATCCATAACACTCTTTAAAAGAAACGTAAAAAGTAATAGTACAAAGACTATACATATGTTACAAAAAGTTACCCACAGTGACCTGTCTATGAGTAATACTTGAGGTAGAGCCCATTTATAGGCTCCGCCAAATCATTCCCTTAAAAATCGACCAAATGATAAGCACCTTTTTTTAAAACCTCTTTGATAATGAAGGGTCCAAACCACATGGGTTTAAACTTTCCTGCCCCCAGGGGGTCCTTGTCTTGGTCATAGACCAGGACAAGGTTTCCCTCAGAAAATATCCGAGGATGAATGGACCTATCATATTGACACTTGACCTTATGTTTATGAGCCTCATTGGCCAGGGCTGCATCGCGACGCTGCTCAAGGTGTACTAACCGTTCCTCAAGTGGAGAAGTGTCTGGCAATAACTGTACTGCCAATTTCAGAGATGGGAGTTGACATTCGATGGGAAAGACTACCTCCAGCCCATAAACAAGTTGGAAAGGTGAGAAGCTGGTTGCAGTCTTAACTGATGTTTGGTAAGCCCATAATGCCAAGTATAACATCAAATTCCAGTTTGACTTGGTTGAGTTGATAGTTCGCTGTAAAATCGTCTTAAGATTTTTGTTTATAGCTTCCAGCTGCCCATTGGCTTCGGGGTAGTAAGGTGATGAATGTTCTTGCTGTAACCCAAGCTTTGATGTTAATTCGGACATCATTTGGTTCTGAAAGTGACTACCATGGTCAGTGACAATCTCTCTCGGGACGTCGAACCGTGCTATAATCTGGTTGAATAAGAAGAGAGTTGCAGTCTCTCCATCATGTTTAAATGTTGGCATAGCTTCGACCCACTTAGTGAAGTAGTTGACAACTATGATGATGTAGCGGTGCCCCCTTGTTGAATGGGGGTTGCATGTAGTTTAATCAATCCCCCACTTAGTGAAGGGACCAACTGTGATGATAGGAAATATAGGATCTGGATGTGCCCTCATCTTCCGAGAGAAGATTTGGCACGGATGGCACTTCTTGACTGACTCGATACAATCTTTG
>SNQJ01S0065904.1:63194-76058 GCA_010110895.2 Picea sitchensis | reverse complement strand
GAAAAGTCAATGGGGTGTTGACTCTCTTCAATGAACAATGCATGTCCGCCTATCTATTCCACGGGCACACGTTGCAATTCTGCCACGTGTCCACACGAGCCTCGTCTCTCGGCACTTTGTCAACTTTGTGATTTCTACCACCTATCCTCCTTAGATGGATGACTATGATTCTCTCACGACTTCGCCACTCGTGACTTAGAGCACTCAAATTCTGGACTCTCGTCTTGTGAACCTCGAGTTTGCGAGATCCCTAGATCTCTTCCACCTGTCCTCCTCAGGTGGACGATCCTGATCTTCTCGCCACTTCGCCACTCGTGACTTGGAGCACCCAACTCTTGGGCTCTCACCTTGCGAACCTCCAAGTTCGTAATATCCCTTTATCTCTGCCACCTGTCCTCCTCAAATGGACGACTGCGATTCTCTTGCGACTTCACTACTCGCGAAGTC
Organism: Picea sitchensis; assembly: GCA_010110895.2. NCBI lineage: Eukaryota > Viridiplantae > Streptophyta > Pinopsida > Pinales > Pinaceae > Picea > Picea sitchensis. The sequence goes on along the minus strand of SNQJ01S0065904.1, from coordinate 75,611 downwards.
AAGAGACTTCCTTATCTGACCTTCGATGTCTGAATCCCTGATATGGGTGATCTCGTGACACATGTCCTCTCCAATGGACGGCTCAGATTATTTCACCCTTTCAAGAATTTCTCTTCCACCTGCGATGGTTTAAACCTTGGTCAACTCTCAACAGATCCAACGGCTGTCGAGTTCTTCACTCACGATCTGACGGTTCAGATCCTCTCACCTGTGCACTTCTCTTCTGCTTCCTGGACGTAGAAAACCAACGGTCCAGATCTCTTCTCCTCAACCTAATCTGACGATTGTTGTGCGCCCTCCTGAGATTCTGCACTTTCTTCTAACACTTGGAAGAATTCCAAATGTCTAAGGCCTTAACTTTGAATTATTTTTCCCGCGAGCTCTTCACCTTGAGTCTCGCTTGCACGTACAAAAATGCCACTCCTCCTGATCTTTAAAAACTCTGAACTCTTCAAGGAGTTCTATAGCCTCTGCACTCCTTAAATCTATGGATTTGTGCGTAAAAGCACTCACCCTCCTGAGCTTGAACTCCTCTGGAACCTTAAGAAGTTTCCATGACAACTGCACTCCTTGCAGAGTCTCTACATGCACGAGGTGATATCCCTTCTGATCTTACTCACGAACTCAGATCTCTAAGGAACTAAGTCCCTTTTTCCTTTCTCCCTCAGATGGAGAATTTAGATGCCCTCCTGGCTATCCCTCTGCTCAAGCAACCTTTTGCTGAGAGTTTTAGGGTGTTCAGCAACCCTGCGAAGATCCTTCTTCTTGGAATCTTCTAATAATTCTATAACTCAAGGAGTTTTTTTCTCCTCTTGTGCCTGTTTGCACACCTACTCAATGCCCACCTAGCAGAGTATCGTTTTACAAAACATCCAGTAGTTATGTCCCCTTCTGTGCGCCCTATGCACCTGCTCAATGCCCTCCTGGCAGAACTCTCAGAATCCTTAGTGGTCGTTGTTCTCCTATCTAAAATCACAACAAATTTCTTCTTAATGCATCACTATGCATATGCTCAATGCCCACTTGGCAGAGCTCTCAGAATCCTTAGTGATTCTGACTTCAATCTGAACTCATAACAGAGTTCTTCTCCTGTGCACTCCTTGTACTGGCTCGATGCCCTCCTGGCAGAGCTTCACAGAATTCCTCAGGGATTTTGTCTGCAACTGTGTTTTCTCATACACAACCTTGCCTCCAAGGTATTCAGCAACCTTGAGGTCTTCCTCCCGAGTTGTTGATTTCAAATTCTGTACCCACCTGGCACGCCTCTGTTTGAACCCACAGAATTCAAAAATGCACCCTATGTGCATGGCTATCAGAACCCACAGCGTTCTGTCACACCCTCATGGTGTGAAGCCTCAAAGACCTCTCAAGCCTGAAACCAAACACACTCCTGCAAATGCAAAAATACAGCATACATTCACAGCATAATTTGAACACACCTAGACATTCATTCAACACAGGAAATATGCAGGAAAAACTATTGTTTGCATTAAATGGAAAATGCCTATTTGTACAAGGTGTTCCTGAGCACGGCCTGTAACAAGGTCTCGGGTCTTCTCTTCTCTTCTCTATGATAACTACCCAAAATGATACCCCAAAAGATCTTTTACCTGAGGGGGCTCTTCGAGCTCTTCCCTACAATCTACCTACCCTATTCAATAGCATTGAAAGGGATGTCTAGTCTGCAAATCGGATCTAGATATCAGCCTTACAAAACATTAAAGTCCTATCTACCTACAGCCTGTGCAAAGGCACGACTTCATGGCTCAACAACCTAAAACATTTAATTACATTCATTTAAATTTTAAATGAGGATTGCGCCTCTCTTCAACACACAATTTGAATTCGCTAATGTGGATGGCTGGCTAGCTAGCTGACATGGAGAGATGCTCTTGCATCATACTCCTCAGCTACAAAATTCATGATCTCCTTCTCATGAGCTTCCAATCTCAGCTATGGAAATCCTCCCAGATCCCAAACAAATTTCTGGAGTTGTTCATCTGCTCCACTTTCTCGCTGCTTCTGCACTGTTGTTGTTGCTTCTCTTCTTAGCTTCTCCTCACTATAAATCTCTACTGACCTAACCATCAGCTCTCTGATCTCCTCGATCACTTTGTCCAGCTGCTCCAGTGGTTTTCCTTGTTCATGCAGTCTCCTGAGCTGCAAAAATTTTCTGCAATTGGGCAGATCACTGTGATCTACCATGCCTTCTTCTTTATCTTCTTCTATGGCCTTAACTTGCCACCCTGCTGCGAAGTTCATCTCTGCAATCTTCTCTTAACTAACCTACTTTTCATTCATCTTCACTGACAGCTCAACTTCTGCCAGTTCTCTTGCTGGCTCTAGATTGTTCAGCCAATCCTCCAGCATCTCTAGCTCCATCTCCCATGGAGTGAGTAATCTGTCTGCCTGCTCTTTGGCTTCTTCTACTGCCAGCTCCAGTGCTGCAACTTCCTCAGCTTCCTGGCTGAAAGCATTGAGACACTCCTCAGAATGCTCATTCTCTTTTTCTTTTTGGGCAGCTTCCCAAGTTTGCTCCAATTCTTCCCTGACAGTCTCAGCTGACTGTACTGCTTCTGCTGTTTCTGCCTCTACAACACAGATCTTTGCCTCCTCTAGGCTCTGTGGTAGGAATACCTGAATTCCCCCAATCATTAGAATATTTTCCTGATTTTCCTCTTCTCTTAGCTGCATCTGCTGATCCAAACTCACCTCTGAGTTTGTGAGACCCTCAGATAGTCTCATCTGCTTATCCCTGCCCACCTGGCAATATGGGATTTTCCTGCTACCCTCCTAGAATTCTATGAAATCAACTAATCCCATCTTTGTTCCCTTTCCCACCTGGAAAATTGGAAACTTTTCGTTGCCCTCCTGGTAGTATTTGAGGTCCCGAAGTGATCTTGATTCATTTCCGTCCTGGCAGTGTGAAATTCCCTAGATGTCCTCATGACAGTCTGTGAGATCCTGTAGTGATATCAACTCTTTGCCACCTAGAAATTGGGAATTTCTTCTCTTACCTCCTGGCAGTGCTTGAGATCTTCATCCGATCCCATTTCATCCTTAGCATCGCTAAGATTTATCCCAGTCTCTGGCTCACATACCTAAACCCTTTTCTCTGGTCTGTTGAGGTTTTCAGCAGGCCTCAACCACCATCTCAGCAACTTACACTGCCTTTTGACCATCAACTCTGGGATTTTCTTTCCAGCGTATCTTCTGCCTTTAGTAGCCATATCGTTGTGTCTGTCTACTCTCCTGGAAAACCTGATGCTGTCACTCCGAAATCCTGAGTGTTCCATCTTCTCCTACAGTCCTCCTGACTGTCTTCTTCTCCTCTTCGCTTCACCTGAAATCTACAGATGAAGTCCCGCTCTGATACCACACTGATGCAGATGCCACCTCTACCTCAACAGAGTCTCTAGGTGACCTCCCAGTCTTAAGGATCATTCTCTTTATTTCATGAGCCAAAGCGTCTCCTTCGATTCCTTGCTAGAATCTCTTCTAGCTCGATCCACAGGTCCTTTCGGCAAGCTCCCCTATGTGAAAAGTACTAGGCGTGAGCTCCACCCTCTTCGTGCGACCACAACGCTATGACCATTTCCTACCTCGAAAGGCTCTTGTCACAACTCGCCTCTCATGAGTTCGCGATTCAAATCTCTCGACTCCTCCTGTCCAATCCCGCGATATGCGAGATCGCGAGACAGGTATAACTCCTTCCCTTGTCAACTCCCTCCGCATGTGACCACCGGCTAGGCTTCCCACTAGCACTTCTCGCCTTTTTCCACTTCGTAAGTCGAAAGGTTGCACTTCCTTCCCCTTATCTTATGAACCCCTGAGACATGAAAACTCAATGGGTGTTGACTCTCTTCAATGAACAACGCATGTCTGCCTGTCTATTGCACAGGCCCACCTTGCAATTCTGTCGTGTGTCCACACAAGCCTCAGCTCTCAGCACTTTGTTGACTCCGCGATTGTTTCCACCTATCATCCTCAGATGGACGACTACGATTATCTCACGACTTCACCACTCGCGACTTAGAGCACTCAAATTCTGGACTCTCACCTTGCGAACCTCCGAGTTCGCGAGATCCCTAGATCTCTGCCACCTATCCTCCTCAGGTGGATGGTCCTGATCTTCTCTCCACTTCGCCACTCGTGACTTGAGGTGCCCAACCCTTGGGCTCTCACCTTGCAAACCTTCAAGTTCACGAGATCCCTTGATCTCTGCCACCTGTCCTCCTCAGATGGATGGCTTCGATTCTCTCATGACTTCACTACTCGCAGAGTCAAGATACTTCCTTCTATGACCTTCGATGTTCGAATCCCTGATATGGGTGATCTCATGACATGTGTCATCTCCAACAAACGTGTTAGATTCTTTCATCCTTTTAGGAATTTCTCTTCCGCCTGTGAGGGTTTAAACCTCGGGCAACTCTCAATAGATCCAACAGCTGTCGAGTTCTTCACTCACAATCTAACGGTTCAGATCCTCTCACCTGTGCACTTCTCTACTGCTTCCTGGACGTAGAAAACCAATGGTCCAGATCTCTTCTCCCCAGCCTAAACTGATGGCTGCTATGCACCCTCCTAAGCTTCTGCGCTTTCTTCTAACACTTGAAAGAATCCAAAATGTCTAAGGCCTTAACTTTGAATTATTTTCCCTATGAGATCTTCACCTTGAGTCTCGCTTGCGTGTACAAAAATGCCACTCCTCCTTAGCTTTAAAAACTATGAACTCTTCAAGGAGTTTTGTAGCCTCTGCACTCCTTGCAGCTATGGCTTTGTGTGTAAAAGAACTCAGCCTCCTAAGCTTGACCTTCTCTGGAACCTTAAGAGGTTTCCACGACTCCTGCACTCCTTGTAGAGTCTCTACACGCATGAGGTGCTATCCCTTCTGAGCTTACTCATGAACTCATATCTCTAAGGAACTAAGTCCCTTTTTCCTTTCTCCCTCAGATGGAGAATTCATATGCCCTCCTGGCTATCCCTCTGCTCAAGAAACCTTTTGCTGAGAGTTTCAGGTTGTTTAGCAACCCTACAAAGATCCTTCTTCTTGGACTCTTCTACTAATTCTATAACTCAAGGAGTTCTTTTCTCCTCTTGTGCCTATCTGCACACCTACTCAATGCCCACCTGATAAAGTATCTTTTTACAGAACCTATAGTAGTTTTCTCCCCTTCTGTCTGCCCTATGTACCTGCTCAATGCCCTCCAGACAGAAATCTCAGAATCCTTAGTGATCCTTGTTCTCATGTCTGAACTCATAGTAGAGTTCTTCTCAATGCGTCACTATGCATATGCTCAATGCCCACTTGGCAGAGCTCTCAGAATCCTTAGTGATTATGACTTCAATTTGAACTCATAGCAGAGTTCTTCTCCTGTGCACTCCTTGTACTGGCTCGATGCCCTCCTGACAGAGATTCACAGAATTCCTCAGGGATTCTGTCTGCAACTATGTTTTCTCATACACAGCCTTGCCTCCAAGGTATTCAACAACCTTGAGGTCTTCCTCCCAAGTTGTTGATTTCAGCTTCTGTGCCCACCTGGAACACCTATGTCTGAACCCACAAAATTCAAAAATGCACCCTCTGTGCACGGCTATCAGAACCCACAGCGTTCTGTCACACCCTCATGGTGTGAAGCCTCAAAGACCTCTTAATCCTAAAACCAAACACACTCCTACAAATGCAAAACTACAACATACATTCACAGCATAATTTGAACACAACTAGACATTCATTCAACACAGGAAATATGCAGGAAAAACTATTGTTTGCATTAAATGGCAAATTCCTGTTTGTACAAGGTGTTCCTGAGCATGGCCTGTAATAAGGTATCAACTCTTATCTTCTCTTCTCTATGATAACTACCCAAAATGAGACCCCAAAAGATCTTTTACCTGAGGGGGCTCTTCAAGCTCTTCCCTCCAATCTACCTACCCTATTCAATAGCATTGGAAGGGATTTCTAGTATGCAAATCAGATCTAGATCTCATCCGTACAAAAAATTAAAGGCCTATCTACCTATAGTCTGCGCAAAGGCACGTCTTCACGGCTCAACAACCTAAAACATTTAATTACATTCATTTAAATTTTAAATGAAGATTGTGCCTCTCTTCAACATGCGATTTGAATTTGCTGACGTGGCTGGCTGGCTGGCTGGCTGACATGTAGAGATGCTCCTACATTAGATTATGTAACGGGTATGGGGATGTTGGCCCATGGGTTTACCCATGTTTAGGCCTATTTTGTAATGTATAAATAGAATACTAGGCAATTTAAGAGGTAGCAGTTGCAAGTTGTGCTAAGTGCTAGGGTTGGATCTATGTGATCAAGGATTGTAGATGCTTTGTGCATACTATGTGAGACTTATAGAGTTAAGTGAAAGTGGTTGTAACAGACTGTGGAAGGCTTTGTGATGTAACGCAAGGAAGGAGGATCTAGCGAGGTGCACAGATCTCCTGTCCTCTGCGAAGTAGAACTTGGATGCTCTGTTCCTATAAGAAGCTTGACCCAAGATAATAAACAAGAGAAGAGTTGGTGGATGTAGCCCCAGGGTGGGGGTGAACCATGTACATGTTGTGTTGATTTTCTTTGTGTGATGTATTGATGTGTTTATATGTTTTCTTGCTTAGTGATTTAACTTAGATGAATGATAGATAGATATGTTAATAATATGTGCTTAATGGTATGTATGAATACTAGATATGGCCTGTGTGGAGGTGTTTAAGAGCTTGAGTATAGTAGATCTAAATGAATACCGCGTTGTACTATGATTAGGGTTTAACTGTGCTGTAACTAAGAACTGAATATTGATGAATGTTAACTATTGAGTGCTCTGTTAAGTGACTAGAATCAAAGATCTATGTCCCAGCTAAGGTTGAAGACACTGGAGTCCTGCAACCACCCCTGCCTCTACCTTGGGTGAGACTTCATCTACTTTGCAGGTGTTTCCGAAAGGGTCGATAGTTAGGGTTTTGTTGGTGCATTTTTGTAGTGTTGAACCCTGGGTCTGCCCCTGTGCCAACACATATCTTCTACTAGTAGAACATTTTCTTCCTTGGTATTCTTGTTTCCAATTCTGACTGTGCCTTTTCCAATGATTTTATCTTAATCATCATTTTCAAAGGAAACTGATCCATCTCTTTCCTTTCTTAATGTAAGAAACCCGTCTTTATCACCTATCATGTGTTTTGAACAACCATTGTCAACATACCAACCACATTTCTTCTGCTTAGCTTGTAGAACGAGTGTGCATTCCTCATTGCTATATTGATTCTTCTTTCTTATCCATGTTCTCTTATGAGGTTCCTGTCTGTGACTGTTGTTGTTCTGTTGTGGTTCTCTAGGAGGAACTGTCATTCTGCAATCTTTGGCCATGTGCCCAAATTTGTTGCACTTGTAGCATTCCACTTCAGTGCTCAATGATTCAAACCTGTTGTAACTGCTTCTTTGTGTTTCACTAGGCCTTCTTGGATAACCCTTTTGTGTTTAACTTTAAAAGTTGTTTATGCTCCTATTGTTAGCTCTACAATTCATAGCTTTATTTCAAAAATTATTACATGCATAACATAAACCAAAAAGATAGTTTGATACCTGGGAGTTGAATATTTTTTGAAAGGATTTTATCTTTTGAATCCTTCTTCTTCTTGAGGCCTATCCGTCGGTTGTTGATTCTAAAATATCAATCTTCTCGGTGGATGAGTGTCCCTATAATATTCCTTGTAGATCTTCCTATCCCCTTTGATTGTTTCTACATAGCTTTTTGGATATGTTGCTTGCTCTGTTGTTTTGGAGCTTGATCCCTTTTCTATCTAATTGTATCCAATTCCAGACTTGTCATGACGAGGTTTTTGATTGTTGATAATGTCATCCAAAACTTTTGAGTTGTTATGCATTTTTTTTTTTTAAGATACTTTCTTAATGTGACAATCTCTGCTTCCAAATTTACAATGATCGTGTCTCTTTCTTATAGTTGTTCTTTGAGTGCTTCTTCAATTCTTTTATCTTCTTCTATTTGAACCTTCAAATTTGTGATCATTTGTTCTAGTTCTCGAGTGTTTTCTTTCTTGTCTAGTTCCTCTTGTAGCTTCTTGTTTTTATTATTTTCTCTTATTATAACTTCTATGGCACAAAAAAATTATTCTCAGTAGTCAACTTCTGGCTCTTTATATTCTTCTTCAACCTCTTCATATTAATCTTCGATGTCTTTTTTTGTCAAATTCTTCTACTTCCATGAATAGAACTCTTTATGTCTCACTGTCACTAACTTCATCTTCATCTGATGATGATATGTCTTATTTGGTGCAAAATCTTTTCTTGAAAACTTTCTTTGTGGTTATTTTGCCTTTATATGTTTGTTTGTTATTTGAGTAATATTCATCATTCCTCTTATCTTTCTTATGAGTAAATTTGTTATAAAAATGACCAATACCATCACAATTAAATAAAATCAAAGGAGACTTACCTTTATATATGTTGTTGGTTCCCTTGTTCAATCTTCTGACAAAGTTGGCCATTTCTTCATCATCTTTCGATATGTCATTGTTGTTGTTATGTTCTTTTTCCTTTTTCTTTCCCTTTTTCTTTGACCTTTTGGATGCTTTCAAAGCTGCTTATTTTATATATGGATTTTCCTGTTCAGTTCTCATGTCATATGCTGTGAATATTCCATGTAGTTCATCCATGCTTATTGAGTCTAGATCTCCTCTTTCTTCTAGTGTTGATATATTAGGATCAAATATCATAGGAAGAGATATTAGTACCTTTTGAACAATTGCAGATTCTTTAATTTCTTCTCCCAATCCTATGATTGCATTTACTGTTTCATCGACTCTTAAGAAGTAACCTGCAATATTCTCATCTTCCTTCATCTTTAGTTGTTCGAACTGACCTCTATAAGTTTGAAGCTTTGTTGCTTTGACTTTTGAATCTCCTTCATAAATATTTTGAATCTTGTCCCAAATCTGTTTATCGGATTTACAATGTATAACTTTGGTGTAAACTGATTCACAAAGACCATTCAGAAGTGCATTTGTGACTTTGGAATTATTTTTCTTGAGTTTTATTATTCTTTCATTTGTCGGCAAAACTGTTGGTTCTTTGTATCCATCTACAACTGATTGCCAAATTTCAAATCCCTGTGCCTGTATATATGTTTTCATCCTTCTACTCCAAAATGCATACTTTTATCCATCAAACTATGGTATTCCATTTTCATACATGTTGTTTCTCTCCATGATCTACCTTTCAGTGATTAAACTGATTTCTGAAGGAACCTGATCTGATACCAATTGTTGGATTACTGAGAGGAGGGGTGAATCGGTAATAGAGAAATTTAATACTTTTTCACCATAAAATGCAAGTGTTATATCAATGTAGCACTATCATCCAATAATTTCAGAGTAAATAAAAAATGAACAAATGAGAAATCATACAGATACACAGTACAACAGTGTTTTATGTGGAAACCCAAAGAGGGAGAAAACCACATAATGTTTTTTCTTATATTTATTTAAGAGTTACATTCATTGGAAGCACCAAATTCCTTTGTTTTCGAGCTGCAATTGGAAGAAGGATCCAACCCCCTAGTTTCTCATGATACAACATGAGGGAAGCTCCAACTCCCCAATTATCTGGCTACAACTAGAAGGAGCCTGCAACCCCCTATGTTCTCCAGCTACAACCAAAAGGTGGCTACAACCACTTGTCCTTGCCCTGTCTAACCTCCCTAACATATAAGTAGAATGATGGAACTACTATCACACTATCACTGTGAGATATACTATTGTAAACCTGCACCAATCAACCTGCACCAAACATTCTATACCAATCACCTAAACCATGCATCAACCTGTACCTCGACCTGTAATCAACTTGTACCATAAACAAGTGCATCAACCATGCACCAACCTATACCAAACAACCTGTAATCAACCTGTACCATAAAAAAGTGCATCAACCATGTACTAACCTGTACCTCAAATTGTACCATGAACAAGTGCATCAATCAATCATAACACAACAACTCATAATCATCACCAAGATCAATATGTGCTTCTAATAATATACCAATACAAGTATGCTACATCATCCATAAACCATGTGTCATCAATACTACTAATCTCAAGAGCTAAACCCTAGCTCACAAAACATAACTCAAACAAGATGTGACATATCTCTCATAAATATACCCAAACCATGTTGCTACTGCAATTTTTTTTCTGCACTTTTTCCGCCGCAATTTTTCTGTCGCACGTTTTCTGCCACAATTTTTTTGCCACGATTTTTCTTCCGCACATTTTCTGCCACGATTTTTCTGCTGCACTTTTTCTGCATCGATTTTTCTGCTGTGATTTTTCTGTCACACTTTTTCAGCTGTGGTTTTTCTACCGCACTTTTTCTGTCGCAATTTTTCTTTCACACTTTTTCTGCCACACTTTTTCTACCACTTTTTCTGCTGCAGTTTTCCTGCCGCACTTTTTCTCTTGCACTTTTCTTGCCACATTTTTCTCTATCAATAATACATGCCCAAATAACCTTTCAAAAAATAGATATTCAATGATATTCAATAGGTTCAAGTGTGATTAAATGAGATAGACTTGCCTCTTAGTTATACTTTCATGTAGCATCCCACTTTCCTTATTTCAGGGAGTTCTCCATTAACTTTATTACTTGAATAATTTATTTTTCAAACACCTTGACTACTTTGACCTTTTGGGGCTTCTAGATTACTCATGAGGGTTCTCCAACTTCACATGGCCATAACTCTCTAACCGTGAGGATTTAAGTGATGTTCCACATACCACCAGAAATGGCATGACATGCAATATCCATATGGAATAGTCTTACCTACAAAGATATCAAAAATCATACCATTATCCATCAAACAAACTTGGTTCCATTACCCAAACCTTTGTGCTACCGGAATTTGCTACCGAAATTTCTTCAAGGGTTGACATCAATGACAACCAACCCAAATAATAAACATCTCTACTCAATGTAGTTGCATAGAAACAATCATCCCATGCTTAGACCGAGGATGAATAGGAAGCCAAATTTATTGAGTGCATCTAGCAAATCCAACAACAAGTTCAAGATATTATGCAAAGATCCAATGCCAAGTACAATAAGTTCCATGATCAACATTGAGTACCACACAAGTTCTTGGTGGGAGATAAGGTGTGGTTGCACTTGCAGAAATAGTGCCTCATAGGACCCCATCAAAATTTATTCCCACTCAGATACAAGCCTTACACCATCACTAAGGCGGCGGGTGAGAATTCTTGTGAATCAAGTATTCCTCTTTTCCTTCGCTTGCACATAGTATTTAATGTGGAACTGCTTCAACCATATTTTCCACCTCTCCTAGACACTATGGACACGACCGAGAAATTGGCCCTATAGAACTCAATCTTGACTGCATCAAATAGGTGACAATTGATCAGATCTTGGACACCAAGATAAAGTACACCCGCTAGCATACCATCCAACTCTATTGGGTTGTCAAAGCATGGAAGTTTCTTCATGAGAGAAAGTGGCTCACCAGGGGTCAAATTCAATAGAAGTTTCCCCATCTGATGGAGGAACTTGGGAAGCAATGGAGACCATTTCTTCCCAATGGGGGAGGAATGATCTAGGTGGAAACTGGTGGGCACCCACCTATTCCACTATCTCAAAGCACAATTTTCTATTTTGGCAGTTTTTCTACACTTTTCAGGTCCTGAACTTCTTGGGCCATTTTGAGGCCTTAAACAACGTTTTATGGGCACAAAAACGCCTAGGAAATAGTTGAAGGGATTATTTTTTCCAAACGTAATGTGTAATCCTTATTTAGACATTTCTAATGAGGTATCAAGCGCCCCAAATGGATATTGTATGCAAAAGTTATGCCCTTAGAAAGTTGACATATCAACTACCCCCATCAGGGCCCACAAACCTTTTGGTGTTTCATCTCCTAGGGATAGGGTTTTGGATGTTTAGGGTTTTATCAATTAGGATTTACGTTAAAAATTCCTTTGGAGCCTCATTCTAATCATATTCTTGTGAATGAGCATAGTTGACACATCTCTTCTCAGAGATAAGCTACCACCATTCTAGCTAAATTGTGTGCTTTTGCATTTTACAGTCTTTTTTATTTCCAGACAATCATTAATAGAATTTGAGTTTCATTGTATTACTTTGTTATATTCCATATCTCTGTGTATTTCCCTCCTATATCTCTATTATATTTATTCCTTCATATTGTTCTCAAAATAATCTGTATCAAATTTTCTCAAACCAAAGTCTGGGAAAGCGAATTTCCCAAATTTGCACTCATCATGGCCCATACAAGTATGATGTTTGAACTAGAATATATGATACCACTTTGTAATGTATCCAGCCACAAGGATAGGTCATGCTACAGAAAAATTTCCACCAAT
>SNQJ01S0065904.1:33606-63184 GCA_010110895.2 Picea sitchensis | reverse complement strand
TTTCAAATACGATTGTCATTAGAAAAAAACCCACAAGCATTAGTATTCACCAAAAATGTCAGATTTGGGATCCATGAGAGGGGTTTAACCCATGTCACGAAAATTGCAGGAAGCACTGAACCCAATGTCCAACAAGGTACTTTCATAATCTCCCTCTTAGAAATATTACGAATTTTTGTTCCATTCTTTAAAATCAAGAAACATGGATTCAAAACATCTAATTAACAAGAACATGTTAAACCATCCAAGAAAGGATTAGTGTGCCATGCACATAGAATAATCAGCAAGAATACACATATAAATACATCTAATACATAAATAAAGACATACCGAAAATACAAATATGCAAGAAAACTCAAAGAGAACTTATCATTAATTAAACCATTCACCAACTAGCTTCAAACCAAGGAAATTCCTCCCAACCATAGAAATTGTTGTTCCAAATATCAACAGCAGGTCACCCACAATCCAGGGCTATGAATCTACAAGGACATGTCCTAGGCTAACTCTACACACAACAGTTAACTAACAAGCTCTCAAATCTTCCCAACCACACAACAATCCTAATTTCCAACTCTCTTCCTCTTCAGCCTGCATAACCCAAATAAATTAACCCTTTTCTCTACAATACAGTCCATCAGGTTGTTCTAATTTATTTCTAGGGCTCCAGTGCTACTGATCAGGAAATCTCAATGTTGGAAACTCTAAGGATTCTCAGATGTGGATAGTTCTTTCAGTAATTCCATCAATCTCATGCACACTGGAATCCATTCCCTCCTAGAATGATCAATAAATCCTCACAACCATATAACAATGGATCTCTACCTCCAACCATTTATTTCCATTCTCATATCAATATCACATGAATGATCAAGAGTGAATGAATTATCAACAACAAATTATGAACCAAAATGGAAGATTGAACCCCCAAACATCCCAAATAGGGGTTTATATATTTACTTGTAAATCGAGAACCACATGGCCTTTCCCAAAGAATCTCATGTAACCACTTTTATCAATTAAAACCAAGATGGGTAAATAAAATATAATAAAAATATTGATCCCCTTTAGCCCCCTATCTCTTTTCCTTGTTTATCTTACATACAATGATGTATTTTATTAATATATATAGAAGTATTACATTTCTAGGCACCTCGTCCTTTCAACATATTGGCTCACTAACCTAATTCACATTTACATAATACATTCTAGTTCGTAGGGATCAAAACTGGGGGTGTTACACCTCTAAAGGGCCCATCATGACAATATTTTAGTGTTAGAATACTGAGAGGGGGGGTGCACCAATATTAACCCTTTTTAACAATTATTAGTTACTTTTCATATTTTATTGATTACCACAATAAATCAACAATGAATTGTATGCAAAATCAATTATATAAATATATTAACATGAATTACAAGGTTTTTATAAAGAATAGTGAAGGACACCAATCCTTTTTAGAGCACCAACTATAGGATACATAGATCCCCTTCTTCAAGGCACCAACCCTAGGAAGCACCAACTCCCTCGTATTTAGGGCACCAACCCTAGGAAGCACCAACTCCCTTGTTTTTAGGGCACCAACCCTAGGAAGCTCCAACTCCCTTAAATTGCACTTAAAGGATATGAATCCTTCCATTCTCCTCCCTTCCACCCTCACTTCATACGAATCATTGGTTCTTCTTCTTGGACTTTGTTGTTTTTTTGATCTTCTGATATGGACTATAGAGACCCCTTCTTCTCACCACTCTTTCTTGTTTAAATACTCTTCCAAGTGGTGTGAGCTATGAAACATTGTGTCCCTTTGTTTGGACCATCGCACCTCTTCATTTTAACAATAACAATAATCACTATTATTATTCAAACATTATTTGTTAATTCTTTAATTCAGTGATAGTGATTTTCGTAAATCGATCACATGTATGGATCGATTTATTTTTAACTCGATTCCATGTCTTTGCAAATATTGCAGAAAACGATTTTTGTAGATGCACTTCCTTCAAACCATTTACATGAGACCATATGCACAAAACCACGGTCTTATTAATTTAAGTGTTGCCTCTTATTTCTCCCTTTTCTTTTTAGCCCCCATATGTCTAGTGTTGGGACCGTGTTCTATGGTACTTTGTCCTTTGAGAATCCAGGCCTTTGCAACCTTTCAAATATCTTGAATCATATTTCACTGAAGTGCGTATACGATATTCACTAGTAGATTGGACGTTCCTATTATAGAAAGATTTGCCTCACCCTCTGCAATCTTGCACAAAAGGCCTTTTTCCATTTCCCTATGTAGAATTATCATCCATGTTCGTAAATCCCAGAGCCAAAAATATATATTTTTCCACATGTACGCACCTTTCCTACTATACAACATACGTATACATAGGTTGCACCACTACAGCCTGTGTACATCGGGATTTGTGCCCAAAAATGAAAATTGGAGTCAGGTTTCCATGTCATGACAGGAGATCTATGATCCTTAGCCTTCCATATACTTGAAATGTTCTGAATTGGCCCTTCAATTCCATTTGAAGCATATAAATGGGCCAATTCCGAGCTATGGAAAAGAGGAGAAAGAATTCAACTTTGAGAGAAAAGTTACTCTAGAGAAATTATTTACTTCATATTGAGTCTGCATCCCTTTATCCTTTAAGTCTGAACACAGTGTTCAGCCCCCAAGATCTTCTCTTATTTGATTGATAAATTCATTGTCTCTCTTCTATGAGCTTGCCTTTGGTGGAGGATTGAAGTGGTGGAGGCCCAACTGGAAGGAACTTAGTTTCTCGGTTCTGAACTGTGTTGACACGGAAGTCTGTAACATTTTCACTTTTGTTAATCATATATTAATAGAAATACTCTTTTCCTATCCAATTGATATCTTGCAAATATTTGAATTATTATTCCATGGGCGTATTTTCCATGTTTATTAATGGATTATTCTATTGAATGTGCTAGCATAATTTATTATCACCATATCCTTGCATTGCTTGGTTGGTGAGGACTAGTTGCAAGTACATTGCTTTGGGTCAAGTGCTCAATGGTGAAATTCATCAAACATCTGGACGAGGTAGGCCTTTTATCTTGTCTTTCTAGCATTTTTTTTTACATAGAATACTTGAGAATAGAGTTTATTTTTGCAGTCATTTCCGTCTGTTGTGGTTTACCCTAGCCATAGAGAGATTTTACTCGTAACATAATTGGTGACCATACTGGGGATTGAATCTTCTTTCTTAAGATTTGGAATACTTTTCTCCTTAGATTGCTCTCATTCCTATTGCGTTTCTTGTCGTATCATTGCTTGACAACCTCTGTTCACTCTGGGTCTGCATTTTTCAGCCTTCTACCTTGTCTATCTTTGTTTTTAAAACATATACGTGGTTTTTGGCTTGACAGTCACGTATATACGTGGGTTGTCCCTTTGAAAGCTACATACATACGATTTGCTTCCTTGAACAGTCGTGTACACCAACCTTCTTTTCTTATTTGCTGGGTGTGGTGGTTGTTGGGTGAGATTTGATGTTTTTTAGTCTTCTTGGGTCTCTGTAGTGACTATTAAGTGCCTTGGGATGACAGGAAACATGTCTGGGGTTGAATTTTTGGGCGGAGTCTCTCTCATCACCTTTTCATTTTGATTGTCCTTGTACATTGGGCTGGGTGTTTTTCTCCTTGGTATTCTTCTTGAGTTATCTCTTTCTATACAGATTGGAGTTTTATATATCAAGTTGATGTTCAATCCATGCATTTTCATTTTTCTTATATTGAAAATACAAAAATATTAGGCATTTTTCATTTCTTGGCATTTTTTATATTTTGAGTCTTTGTCAATAGCTTAGTGCATGTAAATAAAGATTGCATTTTTACTTCAGAATTGCAATGTCGAAATTGAAAATTGCATTTGTTTTATGAAGCATATCATTCATTGAAAATTGAAGTTAGGACTTTGAATTATATTCGTATTTAATTTTCTTGTTGAGTCATAACATCATGAGTTACACTACCATACCTTTTTGAGTAATCACGACCACAAAAATTAATGCTATAATTTAAAATTTATTAGTGACGATTTTATTTTCTAGGGTGCACAAACTAGCTTAGGATTTAGTGCCTTGGAATATGATTTTGTGAGTAAACTTCTCCAAGGCAATTAAATCAACATATGTGTCTAACAAAGGGAATGGATAAACCCATTATATAATTGGTAATATCAAGAGGCTCCACTCACATCGGAGTTAATCACGAGGTTGCACGAGGTTGGTTGAAGGGATATCCCCTCGATGCCTTCTTAGCATTAGATATATTTCTGGGTATCTATTTGTATCTAGGGATCTTGCTAGTTCCTTTACCTTAGTGAGAGGTGGTACTTTCAAGGTTTCAGGATTTTCTACCTTACTCATACGGTCGACCTAACTTATGACTACTCACCTGTGCATCGGTTATACATTGGTTTCTTAGTTGCTTGACTTAGGTGCCACATAGGTTACTTGCAGGGGTTATTCTTCAAGTACCCTGGGTCAGATAAGGGTCAGACAACACACAACCTTTATGGAGGATTACCTCTCCGGGGGGATCTGACTGACTAGTTGTTAAGCCCATGAGGGCCCTTATAACTGATTTTGTTACCTCCGATCTTTAGCAGGGAGTATTAGGCCCCTCTTGGGAGAGACATGCCTTCTTTATGGAGGGAGACCACTTTCATCCACTTTACCCCGTTTGTGTGTATATTGGTTGTTTGAATTTTGGTGTGATTTTTTATTACTAGTTGGCCCTAGGAGTTTATACTGAGTTTTCATTATAATGAATAGTGGAGTTCCTTTGGCTCCCTCATTTACCACTACCCACCCCATGATGTTCACTCATTTCATGGGGTCGAATCCTTCCTATTTTCATAATGGTATGCAGAACTATGACGCTTAGTCCATGCCTTGGGTCTCTAGTCATTTTCATGTTGATATTCCTTCAACCTTTCCATCCTCTCCCTGGCCCACTTATATGAATAATAGCATTGGATCCGGGCACACCATGGCCCCATAGCCAACATATTCATTTGGTATGAGTCATTCCCCTCAACCAACTCTCACTGTGGGAGGTTGGAACCTACCCTCTTACAGATACAGTCCTTGTTACGTTTTTGCAGGAGCCATTACTCAGATGGGTGTTTATTCTCCTTATTACACCTTGTCTTTGTATCTTTCATCCACCTTGTCAGTTCCTACAAACACCTTTCCCATGACGGGTCCACATATATCCCTGGGTATTTCATACGGGGAGAATTAGTTTTATGGTTCGGGCTACCCTCTTCACGAAACCCCTTCACAAGGGGGAAACTTATATCCTCACTTGAATAGTCCTTATCATACTTTTGTCTCTTTGCAGACTTCGGTGATGATGCCCATACAAACCTCTTTGGATCATTTAGGTGGAGGATACTACTTTTCTGGGAAAGGACAGGGGGTAAAACAAGATCCTTCCTGGCATGCAATGTTTCAAAGCCAATCTTTCTCTGGACCTTGGTATCAGATGCCACAACTCAACGCTAGTCTAGTCATTGTCAGTCATATTGGAGCTCCATCACCAACCTCTTCTAGTCATGTTGGAGGTGAGTTGACAACCTCTGCAAGTCATGTTGACAACCCTCACCCATTCACTTCTAGTCATGTTGGGGGCATCACTCTAGTCGCCATGAGTCATGTCAATGTCACATCTCCAACCTCTGTACATCGTGTAGGAGATGACTCTCTCACCTCTGCTAGTCATGTTGAGAGCATGTCACCAGCTGTTGGGAATGATGTTGGGAGAATAGAGAAGCCTAGATGCCTTAGACATACTAAATTACTTTAAAGTAATTGTGAAGGAGATCACCTTACTCATTTGTGTCCAACTACTACTAGGATACCAGAAGCATGGTTCTCACCCGAGGGCCCTTTGGGTTCTGAAGTGTCTGTGGTTTCCCCACATCCCGTGTCTCATTTGATTGACATGACAATCATTCTGCTCCAATCCTCTCTTGACCATACCCCCATTATCGAGGGTAATGTGTCCCCTATCCTTGTTATCATGTATCCCCTTCAACCAATGGTTGAAGAAGTGGTCGTACTAGTGCAATCTCTGGTCAATCCAACTCTCCTTTTGGAGGGTGATGCATCCTTCAACCATATTGTTAGCATTCTTGATAATGCTCCTTCTGAACACAAAAGAGTTTTTCTCTCCTCGAGCACTCTCCCTCCAAGTCCCGAGGAAGTTCCCTTCGATTGGGACAGTCTTGTGGGGTATCTAATGCCCTGGCCTATGTCCTTTCCAGTAAGATACATTATCTGATATATCACAGAGATGATATCCTCTGCTAGTGCTTTATCCTCTTCGACTTGAAGAAATTTAGGTTTTCCCAACCTTATGTCGTATATTCGTAAGATACTAACATTCTAGAGAAGTCCAGCATGGGAACTTTGGACTCCCCCATGACCTGTCGCCTAGAATCTCCCAATCGAGTTTAATTTAATCTCTTTTCCAACTCATCTTCAAAAGGAGAAAATATTACCGAGTGAACTTGTCTCTTTCATACTCGTAAATTGGATTTGAAAGAACGTCTATTTGGCACAAGTTTATCCATTTTTCACACCAAGTATACTAAATGTCATGAAAAAGGACATTTTTTGGCGTTAAGTTGTGATTGCATCTCATGCCCTTGCTTGCAGTATTGAGCCTATAGCTAGTTCTCTCTTTGTATTATAAACCATTTTCCTCAGCATTTTTTCATCCTCAACCAAGAAGAGCCTCATTCATATCCTTCACAATTTGACACCCTATACATAGGAGGGAACATTCCCTCGAGTGTCCATCTCTCGCATGCATCTCCTTGCATTGAGCATAGGTATGTTCCACTGCTCGAACTAGTTTTTCTTACTTGCGACACTCGTTTCCTCCTTTGTATCATAACATTCATTGTCTATGAAAAAACTAAAAAAGACGGGCGAGAAGGGAGTATTATTTTATATTGGAAGCAGTCATGTCACCTTTGAATAAAGCATAAAGTTATTGAGTCCATTTGTCACCATAATTTTGGGTTTAGCATGGCCTTAGGAAGTTGAGCTCGTTACAGAGTCTTCTCTACCGAATTCTTACTCTCCCAGTCCCTATAGAGAATTTAATTGATGCCTGTTGCATCTTATGGTTTCATCCTTGAGTCTATGTTGTCAAAGTCTTCCATATGTCTCATGCTCTTGTTCAAAGGAATTCTATCAACCTGTGTCAGCCATTCCTTGGATCTCTTGACTTTTCATGTCGGCCATACCCTCATTTTGCCTTGGAATCACATGATGATGTAGTCCTATCATGCACCTTGGTCATAATTTCATCATTGGTAGGTAGCCTTGAACCCAACAGTCAACATTTCATCATTGTTCGTTGACTGGGTGGTTTCCCTTGTGTTTGACGGAAAGAAATCTATTCACACAATGGGATTCATGTAGTGTCTTGGATTCCATTAGCCTTATTGGTGGTTTCCTTGCTTTAGTCAATTGTTTTTCCTCATTGGCTTCTATTAAGAGGGTCCTTTTCATGTATTGCTTGCATTTGGCACACGTGAAAGACACACACGCTCGTTGGTTTGTGAACATGTTCTTCATATGATTTCCTCCAAATCATGAAGCTCCTACTTTTTATCTCTTGTTGGATGATGAGATGTGCCTTAATGCTCTCCTTTTAGCGGGTATCCTTCCATTGAATTCAGCTCATCTATTCTGGAAACGAGACCTAGATTCTTATAAGTACCTTGAGGCTTGTAGTCATTAGTGGCAGGTTCTCTTACCATCGACAATTGGGAATACATCAATGTCTCCTAATCGATGGATTCTTCAGGTGTTTGACAGCAACTCCTTTATTCACACTTGTAAGAATGTATCCAGTGCCTTGATACCTACTTTCATTATCAATAGGTTGTCTCGCGTTTGTTAACGGTATACCTCAATGACCGGTAATCAAATGATATCTCATTGTGTTCAACCTCAACTTCTTTATTCACATGATGTAGACTTGCACCTTTGGAAAATTATGTAGAAGACTTGAAGACATCAGTATGTGGCCGCAACTTTCTTTAGTTGTTGCTTCCTTTTCATTTGACCATTACCTATATGACTTCAGTGATCATGGGAGATCATATTGTACTCCATTGTATAACAAATATCTTCATATTGATTTTGATACTAGTTCTACTAGGCCTTGTTCATGACTATGACAACCTTTGGCATGTAACTGCATTTGTATTTTCCTATTCATGGCCACATGCAGTTGTTTGGTATATTTTCACATGGATCTACAATGTAGTTCAAATTGGCAACCATGTATGCAAATTTAGTATAGAATGTAATGAGCAACTAGTTCTTCTAGTTGATTCCCCATCACTCCACTTCTGGGTTATTTATAATGTATTTCATCCATCATAGATACTCCTTTGACCTCACACATTAGGGGGCATCTGTTATAGCAAGATTTTCCTCACCCTATGTAATCTTGCACAGAAGACCTTTTTCCATTTCCCTATGCAGACTTATCATCCCTGTTTGTAAATCCCAGAGACAAAAATACATATTTTTCCACATGTATGCACTTTGCCTACTATACATCATGCGTATACACATGCTTCACCACTACAACCTGCATACATTAGGATTTGTGCCCAAAATTGAAAAATGGAGTTGGGTTTCCATGTCATAACAGAAAATTTGTGATCCTTAGCCTCCCATATACTGGAAACGTTCTGACTCAGACCTTCAAGTCCATTTGAAGGCTATAAATGGGCCAATTCCAAGCTATGGAAAAGAGGAGAAAGAATTCAACTTTGAGAGAAAAGTTACTCTAGAAAAATTATTTACTTCATATTGAGTCTACATCCCTTTGTCCTTTAAGTTTGAACACAGTGTTCAACCCCCAAGCTTTTCCCTTATTTGACTGAGAACTTCATTGTCTCTCTTCTATGCTCTTGCCTTTGGTGGAGGATTGAAGTGGTGGAGGCCCAACTGGAAGGAACTTAGTTTCTCAGTTCTAAACCATGTCGACACAGAGGTCTGTAATATCTTCACTTCTGCAGATCATATATTAATAGAAATACTCTTTTACCATCCAATTGATATCTTGCAAATATTTGAATTATTATTCCATGGGCATATTTGTCATGTTTATTAATGGATTATGCTATTGAATGTGATAACATCATTTATTATCACCATATGCTTTTTTTTCTTGGTTGTTGAGGACTATTTGCAGGTACATTGCTTTGGGTCAAGTGATCAACAATGGACTTCATCGAACATCTGGACGAGGTAGGCCTTTTATCTTGTCTTGATATCATATTTGTTTACATAGCACACTTGAGAATATAGTTGATTTCTGCAGTCATTTCTGTCTTTTGTGGTTTACCCTAGCCATAGAGAGATTTTCCTCGTAACAGTTCCATATTTAATCTTCTTTAATTGGACAATCCTTACTTATCTAGAGGCTTTAATCATGATTGACGATCATGACTTAATCAGGAGTTGAGATGAACTATTCTCTTTTATTCCAGAACTTCGGCTATTTGTGAATCCTGAACTCTAGAGTAGAAATTCATGCCGAGTGATTAACTACTGAATAAGTCATAAAGAGGTGGTGATCGCCTGCTGTCGGTTAACACCTCCACTTATGCTATCCTTCCACTATGCTTGATCATCAATTGAGAATCCTCTCGAATTATATCAATGGTTAGCATTACTTCGTGATTGATGCTTGCTCTATATTTCCATTGTACTTGATCAACGACTATGACTTAATCAAAGGTTGGGTAGACAGTCCTTGTTTACTTTGGGACTTCTAAGGTCTGGAGGTCCGGGTAATTGTTATTCCAATTTCCACCGTAGTTGTTCAGCACCAGAATTGACTGTCTCTTGATCTAACGGTTGAGAATGCTCCTGAAGTTATCTTATATCAATGATCAATGTTGACTTCAGCCTTCGACGCTTCTGCCGATTTCTCCTATACAATCCTTCAATCTTCTAGAGTACATACTCCTAGAGTGATGTAGCTGCGGATGTCACTTGTTGACGTGGCACTGACCGAGTGGCTGCCATGTGTCACATAGATTTATGACTTATGCATACTTGAAATGCCAATAACACCTTGAAACTTGTTGCCATTTGAGTGTGCCACATGTCCTTGTTGACATGGTCTGCTGACGTGGATCTCCTGATGTCTGTGCTACTTGTCTTCATCTCGTGACTTAGGAACTTCGATCTCCGGGTGTATTTACTTGTTCTCAACCCATTCTCGTCGAAGTGGTCAATGATGAAGTTGACCATTGTTGATATAACAATTCCCCTTTTCTATTCCAAATCAATGATTAATACTTAACTCTAGATCAATTCTTGATCTAACGACTGGGAAGCATCCTAAATCTCCTACTTCAGATCTGTTGGTTGAGATCTAATTCCTCTAACTTCTCCTTAAGTCTTGGATTGTCCCAAAATAAGAATGAATGGATCATGTGTGTCATCTCTTCTGAGCTTCTAATCTTTTTTCTGCATTTTGTTCATACCAACTCATTATTATAACTTAATGACATCAACTTTGACATCAATGACAATAAGTCCAACAATATCCCCCTTTCTCATTGAGGGAAACACACTAACTTCATACACTTTTCTCCTCTAAATTTATTCTCCCCCTTTGAAATCAATGGCAGAGGGGATCTTTCTTCGCTCCCCCTGTGGTAATTCTCCCCCTGACCATTCAATTTTTAATGAGGTTTTTGAATTACTCCTAATTTTTGTCAGAGATTTTCAAAAGTACTCATGGGCAGAGGTTTTGTGAAAATGTCTGCAATTTGTTCTTTGGTGTCTAGATACATTATTTTAACTATTTTTTGGGTGACCTGATCTCTTAGGATATGGTATTTAATTGGGATGGGTTTGGTTTTCGAATGCATGACTAGATTTTTAGAGATACTTATGGAATTAGTGTTGTCATAGTTAATAGTAATAGGATCATTAAATCTTATTTTTAGGTCTTCTAAAGTTTGCTTCATCCAAAGAACTTGTGTGCAGGAAGATGCAACAACAATGTATTTTTCCTCTGTTGTAGACAGTGATGTGGATGTTTGCTTCTTGCTCGACCATGCTACTAGACTTTTTCCTAAGAAAAATTATCCTCCACTAGTGTTTTTCCTATCATCTATGCTACCTACCCAATCTACATCAGTATATGTGGTTAGATTGAAGTCTTTATCTTTTGGATACCGTAATCCTAGTTATAAGGTGCCTTGAAGGTATATGAATATTCTTTTTACTGCTTTTAAGTGAGTTTATTTAGGTTCATATTGAAATCTCCCCATGAGTCCTACAACTTGCATGATGTCAGGTCTTATTATTGTTGAATAGATCAAACTTCCAACCATATATCTATACATCACTTGGTCTATTTTTGGTGAGTCATCTTCTAGACTCAGTTTACATCCAGTGACCATTGGAGTACCCATAGGTTTATTGTCTTCCATTTGGAATTTCTTTAGCATTTCTTTTATATATCTGGTTTGGGAAAAAAATATTCCATTTTCCATTTGATTTACTTGTAAACCTAAGAAGAATGACAGTTCTCCCATCATAGACATTTCAAATGCTTCTTGCATTTTGGTTGCAAAGTTTCTTCTTAGTGTAGTGAGATTACTTCCAAATATGATGTCATCTACATACACTACCACAACAAGCATATTTTGATCCTCAATTTTGATATATAGGTTGTTTTGCAGTAGTCCCTCTCTTGTATCCCTTTTTTTGTAGATATTGATCAAGCCTAGAGAACCATGCTCTGGGGGCTTGCTTAAGACCATACAGGGCCTTTTCAATTTGTACACATAGTCCTAGTTTTCTAATAACAAGAATCATTTTGGCTTCTCAACGTAGACTTCTTCTTCTAGTGTTCCATCAAGGAATGTTGATTTGACGTCCATATGATAGATTTTGAAATTTCTAAAGCATGCAAATACTAGGAACATTTTGATTGCCTCGAGCCTTGCTATTGGAGAGAAAGTTTCTTCAAAATCAATACCTTCTACTTGGGAATATCCTTTGCAAACTAATCTGGATTTTTTCTTTATAATTTCCCCATTTTCATTTAATTTGTTCTTGAAGATCCACTTAGTTCCTATCACATTTTTGTTCTTGGGTCTTGGAACTAGTTCCCAAGTCTGATTCTTCTCTATTTGATCTAGTTCTTCATTCATTGATTTTATCAAATCTTTACTTTTGACAACTTATTTAACTAATTTAGGTTCAATTATGGATAGCATTGCTTGTTCTAATTCAAAAGCTAGTTTCCTTATTGTTTCCACTCCTTCACTTTTATCTCCAATGATCTGGCTTTCAAGATGATTTTTATGAAAAAAAATTGATGGAGCTCTTGGCAAAGGATTTTCTTCATTGTCTTCTTCATCAGTGTGTGGTTCATTTTCTTATGCTTCATCATCATCTTCTTGCTGAGATTTTTTATCAAATATTTGGGATATGCCCTTTAGTAGATCATCTATTTTTACATTTTCACTTTCCACTATTTTTAGTAGTTTGAGATTGTAACATCTGTATGTATTTTTATTCGATGAGTATCCTAAAAATATTCCTTCATCGGATATTGGGTCAAAATTTCCTAGGTTATCTTCATCATTCTTTATGTAACATTTACTTCCAAAAATTCTAAAGTGTTTTACAGAGGCTAGCCTTCCAAACCATAGTTCATAAGGGGTTTTGTCATGATTGGGTCACAAATGAGCTTTATTAAGTATGTGAACTATTGTGTGGATTGCATCTCTCCAGAATTTGTCTGGAAGTTTGTCTTGATTTATCATAGTTCTTGCAACTTCTTGAACAATTCCATTTTTCCTTTCTACCACTCCATTTTGTTGAGGAGTCATGGGAGCTGAAAATTGTCTTTTGATACCATGGTTTTCACAGAATTGAGTGAACTATTTAGAGGTGAATTCTCCTCCATTGTCTGATCTTAGACACTTAATTTTTAGATCTGTTTCATTTTCTATAAGAGATTTCTATATTTTAAATTTCTCAAAGGCTTCTGATTTTTCTTTTAAAAAGAAAACCCAGGTTAGTCTTGATTAATCATCAACAATCAACATAAAATAATGTTCACCATAGGTGCTTTTGGTTCAAGTAGGTCCACATAGATCTATGTGAATAATATCTAATGGTTTCTTTGTGGAATGATCTTTTGTTTTGAACCTAACTCTTGTTTTCTTTCCTATTTGACAATGTTTACAAATAGGATCTAAAGGCTTAATTACTTTTGGTAGGTACCTAACTACCTCTTTTTCATTGGCTTTGATTAAGTTGTAAAAGATTAAATGTCCCAACCTTCTATGCCATAGCCAAATTTCATCTACTTGGCTTAAACTACATTTTTCTTCTTCTTCCATATCGAGGATGTACACATTGCTAGATGTTCTTGGTGCAACTGCCACTAGCTTTACAGTGTCCTTTTTTCTGATTTCACATTTCTGAGAATCAAAAGTAAGTATGTGACCCTGATCACAAGTCTGACTTACACTTAGAAGATTTGGTTTGAGATTTTCTACCAAAATTACATCTTCTTCTTTGGTTTTATTATTTCCTAAACTAACAATGCCTTTTCCCAGTATCTTGGCTGACATATTATCTCCAAAAGTTACTTTTCCTTTTCCTTTCTTATTTAACTTGAGAAATTTACTTTGATCTCCAGTCAATTGTTTGGAACATCCACTTTCTATATACCATTGACACTCTTGATTTCTCGCATATAATGCTACATTGCACTCTGGGTTTTTTTTCCTCCATTCTTTTTTATTATGGGGAATATTTGCCTTTTTATCATATTTTGGCAATTTACAATCACTTGTTTTATGACCATAGTTTTTGCATTTTTGGCATTCACTATTAAAATATTGCAAAGGAGAGAATCAATTATAGCTTCTCTTTTCTTTATTTTACTTGTTGTTCTTATATCTTTGGAAATTTCTATGATTGTATTGTCTATAAGCTTTACAGTGTACTTCCTTATGTCCAAAATTATTGTAAGAGTAGCAATATCCAATAAATAAATATTTACGGGTATTTCTTCTGATGAATTTATTTTGGTCATATTTTACTCCAGTGGAGAGTATTGATTTTTTTTTTATGTGTAACAATTTTCAATGGTATCATCTTTGCCTCATTATCTTCTTTTCTAAATGAGTTTTTCAGAGCATCTGTATAGTTGATTGGTTTCTTGACAGATCCTTGTGATGCAGAAGTTGAGGCTTGATGTATCCCAAACCAGTCTTGTTGTTTGGTGACCTTTGACTACTGATATTTTCATTCAAGATCCTTGAACTATTTTCAAATTGTGATCCCTTCTTTACTTTCTCAATTTCACTTTTTAGCAGCTTAATCTCAGCTTCTAGTTTCTCACATCCTTGGTTTTTATCATTAAGTTGTTGTAAAATGAATTCATTAATTTTATTAAATTCCAGGAGCTGGGACTTCAAGTCACTGATGATCTATTCTGAGTCTTTGATAGTTTTGGAAAATTCTCTTTCTCTCTCTTGATTTAGTAGCTTCTTTAATCTCTAAGATCTCTTCCCTTAGTACTCTATTTTGTTTTTTAGTTTTTATTAGTTCTTCAATTATACTAAGGATTTCTTCTTCGAAGCTCACTTCTTATTTATCTTCTAAATGTTTATCATCTTGAGTTTTTACTCCCATAAATAGAAGCTCTGGTTCATCTTCTTGATTTTCTTCTGATGAACTACTATCTTCTTGTGTAAAGAACGTTTTTTTTTCTTGTAGAACTTATTTTTATTATTAGTGTTTCTTTTCTTCTGATTGTTGAAGGTTCTTTCATTATCACTTTATTCCTGCTTAGGATGGGGACATTTATTGGAAAAATGTCCAATTTTTCCACAGTCGAAACATATTAGAGGAATATTTCCTTTGTATTTCCCTATCCCTTTCTTGAGTTTCTTTATGAAGTTGGCAGTTTCCTCATCAGATATAGCTGGTAACTCATCATTTGTCTTGTTCCCCTAACTCATATTTGTTTTAGACACTTTAAAATGTGTTTCTCTATTTGATGATTTATCATTCCTTGTTCTCATTTCATATGTTGTAAAAATTCCATAAAGTTGATCAACTGTGAGTGTGTTTAGATCAGATCTATCTTCAATTGTAGAAATCTTTGCATCATATCTCATAGGTAATGACCTTAGTATTTTTTTCACAATATGTTTATCTGTAATTTATTCTCTTGCATCTCTAATTCAATTAACCACTTCATCTACCCTATGAAGGTACTCAACAATATTTTCTTCTTCTTTCATTTTCATTTTTTCAAACTGAGTTCTATAGGTCTCTAGTTTGGCTTCCTTGAATTTTTCATCTCCTTCATATACAACCTCCAATTTGTCCCATATTTCTTTGGCTGATTTACAATGCATAACCTTCACACATATAGAATTACTCAATCCTCCTAGAATTCCATTAACTTCTCTTGAGTTTTCATTGCATATTTTCTTTTCTGCAGCGTCTTTGGGTGGAGCAGTTGGTGTAGTGTAACCTTCTACAATAGATTGCCAGATGTCAAAACCAAGAGCCAACATGAAGTTTTTCATTATTGTTTTTCATAGAGCATAGCCTCCTCCATTGAACAATGGTTCTTTGTTGTTAGACATTCCCTCTTGTTGATCCATCTTCAGGATCTACATTTCAGTAGTTAGACTTTGTTGAAGGCACCTGCTCTGATACCAATTTTTATAATACTGAGAGGGGGGGTGAATCAATATTAACCCTTTTTAACAATCAACAATTACTTTTTATATTTTATTGATTACCAAAATAAATAAAAAATGAATTGTATGCAAAATCAATTATATAAATATATTAACAGGAAATACAAGGTTTTATAAAGAATAGTGAAGGGCACCAATCCTTTTTAGAGAACCAACTCTAGGAGTCACATATCCCCTTCTTCAAGGAAACAACCCTAGGAAGCACCAACTCCCTCGTATTTAGGGCACCAACCCTAGGAAGAACTAATTCCCTTGTTTTTAGGGCACCAACCCTAGGAAGATCCAACTCCCTTAAATTACACTTAAAGGATATGAATCCTTTCGTGCTCCTCCCTTCCACCCTCACTTCATAAGAATCATCAGTTCTTCTTCTTGGAATCTACTTTTGTTTTGATCTTCTAATCTGGACTACAAAGACCCCTTCTTTTCACCACTCTTTCTTGTTTAAATACTCTTCCAACTGGTGTGAGCTATGAAACATTGTGTTCCTTTGTTTGGACCATCATACCTCTTCATTTTAACAGTAACAATAATCACTATTATTATTCAAAAAATATTTGTTGATTCTTTAATTCAGTGAGAGTGCTTTTCGTAAATCGATCATAGGTATGGATCGATTTCTTTTTAACTCGATTCCATCTCTCTATAAATATTGTAGAAATCGAGTTTTGTAGAGGTGCTTCCTTGAAACCATTTGCATGTGACCATATGTGCAAAACCACGAGCTTATTAATTTAAGTGTTGCCTCTTCTTTCACCCTTTTCTTTTTAGCCCCCATATGTCTAGTGTTGGGATCGTGTTCTACGATAATTTGTCCTTCGGGACTTCAGGCCTTTCCAACCCTTCAAATCTCCCAAAGCAGATTTCGTTGAAGTGTGTATACAATATTCACAAGTAGATCGGGCGTTCCATATTTAATCTTTTTTGATCGGACGATCCTTACTTATCTAGAGGCTTTAATCACAATCGACGATCATGACTTAATCAAGAGTTGATATGAACGGTTCTCTTTTATTCCATAACTTTGGCTATTCATGGCTCCTAGAATCTAGAGTAGCAATTCCTTCAGAGTGATTACCTACCGAATAAGTCATAAAGTGGTAGTGACCTCTTGTTGTCGGTTAACACCTCCATTTATGCTATCCTTACACTATTCTCGATCATCGGTTGAGAATCCGCCTGAATTAGATCAAAAGTTAGCGTTACGTCGACATTTATTCTTTCTCTATCTTTCCAATGTACTTGATCAACGACCATGACTTAATCAAAGGTTGGGTGGATGATCCTTGTTTACTTCAGGATTTTGGGGGTCCGTAGGTCTGGGTAATTGTTGTTCTAATTTCCACCAGATTTGGTCAGTGCCAAAATTGACTGTCTCCTGATATGACGGTTGAGAATGCTCATGAAGTTATCTTAGATCAACGATCAACATTGATTTGGCCTTCGACGCTTTAGGTTATTTATCCTACACAATCCTTCAATATTTCATAGTACATACTCCTGGAGTGACATAGCTGTGGATGTCACTTGTTGACGTGGAACTGACCGAGTGGATGCCATGTGTCACATAGATTCGTGACTTACGCATACCTGATATTCCAATAGCACATTGACACTTGTCACCATTTGATTGTGCCATATGTCCTTGTTGATGTGGATCTCCTGATGCATGTGTTACTTTTCTTCACTTTGTGACTTCAGAACTTCAGCCTTCGGGTGTATTTACATGTTCTCAACCCATTCTCCCTGAAGTGTTCAGCATCGAAGTTGACCACTGTTGATCTAACGGTTCCCATTTTCTATTTCAGATCGACGATTAATACTTAACTCTAGATCAAATCTTGATCTAACGGTTAGGAAACATCCCGAAGCTCCATCTTCATATATTTTGGTTGAGATCTAATTCCTCTGACTTCACCTTAATCTCATGGTCCTGGACTATCCTCAAATAAGAATGAATGACTCTTGTGCGTCATCTCTTATGAGATTCATCTGCAGCATCTCTTTTGATCTTCATGTGTGTCATCTCTTTTGAGCTTATGATCTATTTTCTACATTTTGTTCATACCAATTTATTATTATAATGTAATGATATTGGTTGTTGACATCAATGACAATATGTCCAACATTTAGGATGTCATGAATTTTGTCCTCTTGAACATAGTTTTGGATCATGTAATCTGACCCAATGTTAAAGAGGTGTCCTTGAATCCAGGAATATCAATCACTTTTCTTAATAATCCTCTATCATTCTTTTGGTGAGAGATGTGTTGGAAGTTTCCTTGTATAAAAGTGGTTAGCAATATCTGCAAACCACAGAGTGTTAGTAGATAGTTAAAATAAGTGTTTATCGATGAAAACATCTTCAACAAGAAGCATATCTCCATCATTGGTGAGTCATGAGAGGAAGTTAACAACAACATTATCCCTCCTAGGCCTACCAAGAATGGTAATGTCGAATTCTTGTAGTAGTAATAGCCACCTAGTTACTCTACCATGGTTGATGGGTTTATTCTTTAAGTAGCAGATGGAAGAGTGGTTGGTGTGTAGAAACACGGGACAACATGTTATGTAATGATGAAATTTATTCTATTATTTTACAGTTGAATTCTACAAGCATTAGGTTATTGCTATATATATATATAGCATAGGGTTTTTATTCGTCATGTTTCCTGAGCACTACTCCAATTGTGGTGTCTGA
Source organism: Picea sitchensis (assembly GCA_010110895.2). Taxonomy (NCBI): domain Eukaryota; kingdom Viridiplantae; phylum Streptophyta; class Pinopsida; order Pinales; family Pinaceae; genus Picea; species Picea sitchensis. The sequence continues at coordinate 44,653 of SNQJ01S0065904.1, read as the reverse complement.
AGCATCAGTAGATATATGAAATGGAAAGGACCAGTCTAGTCCCCTTAGGACCGGTGTTGTAGACAACATATCTTATAGAGCTTCAAAATCACACTAATATTTATTAGTTCAAGTAAAATCTACTTTTTTGGAAAGTAATGAAAATAAAGGAAATGCAATATTTGTAATTTTTTTAACAAAACGATGATAAGAACCAGGGATGATTTTAAGGATGGAAATTTATTTTAAAATGTAGAAACCTTGGCGAATCTTACTAATCCTTCATATGCCAAATATAAAATGTTTGGTGATATTTTTGTAAAAATATTCAAATTTCTAAGGATTTTATATAGTTTGTATAAAATTTTGGCAATTTTTAAGGTAAAATAATTTTATCCTATAGGATTTGGGCGAATAGTGAATCTTGTTTTGGAAAAAACCATGGAAAATTAGCCCATGAGCGAAATTTAGCCCCTAAAATCATCCATGATAATAACCAACATGCCTAGGGAAACTATGTACATATTTCTATGTATTCGAAATAGGAAGGTTGACTATTACCTCATTTTTTGTTATATCCACTTTGATACCTACAGTAGAAATGTGGTGACCCAAATCAATTCCTTTAGTTAGTATAATAAAACATTTTCCATTACTGAGTGAAAGGTTTTCTTCTTTTCTTATTTTGGGCATCTTCTCCAAATTAGCCAAATATTCTTCAAATATATTACCATACACTATGATGTCGTCCATGTACACCTCTACACAATCATGAATTAAGTTTCAAAAGATATTGAGAAAATCCCATTGGAAAGTGGCTAATGCATTATAGATTCCAAAGGGGAGTACTCGGTATGAAAATATACCCCACGAGAAAGTAAAAGTATTTTTTTCTTGATCCTTGGGAAAAATTTGGTTTTGGTTGTATCTATTGAACCGATCGAGGGAGGAAAAATATTTCTTCCCTGCCAGTGTGCCAAGGACTTGATTGATAAATAGTAAGGGAAAATGGTACTTTGAGTGGCTTTCTGTAATTCCTTATAATCAACATATATTTGCTACTTCCCATTTTTCTTTGGAATGATCACAAGTGGTGAGACCCATTGGTTATTAGAGATAAGCTATCTAAATTTCACAATGAGAAACTTCTACAACTCATCCTTTACTATTTCTCATAGGGCATGATTTATCTTGCGTTTGGGTTGTCGGATAGGTTGAGAGTCCTATTGTGTGTGTGTGTGTGTGTGTGTGTGTGGCGAGTACACATATATATATGGATTCCCCTCATATATGTTTATTCCCAAGCGAATGTATCATTGTGCTCCCATAGAAATTTAATCAGTTTCTCATTTTGCAGAGTTGGGAGTTCATAATTAACATTTAATGTTCTTTCTAGGTCAATATATATTTGTATACTAGTGAATTTGGTTATTTCATAGAGAGGAATGGGTATGGTGTTCGTTGTTGTGGCCAGATTAGCTAATTAATAATTCTCTTGAGAAACTAGATCCATAATATGGCCAAGGATTTGATAATTTGACTATGAGAATGAGAAAGAATTGGTTATAAATTTATTTATCACATCATCCTCAATCCCTTCCTGGAGAGAGAGATATTGATATAATGTAAGCAATTGATGGACACTCTCTTCATCATCACTATCCTCACCTTCCACACATATAAGAATTTCTTATTTTGTGCTAAGTTTGGAAGGTGGGTATAGAGTGTTGGAGTTACTTCACACACACCAAGGATTTCTTTTTCCTAAGGTTTTTCCTTGTTTATTAGTCATAATTAGTCATTATCCAGTCTCCTATATTTTAGGGGAGAATATTTCACCTGGAGAATATTCTCTTTCAGTTGACACTTCAATTTGACTAGTTGAGTTGAGTTTAGATGTTGCATTGGTTTTGTCACCATGCAACATTGGGTTCATCACCATGTTAATTCAAACTTGCCTTGGTATCATCACTAGACTGGTGCATTATCCTTGATTCCCTGAGTTAACTCCTCACTACTCTATGTTCAGTCAGTTAACTGAAGACTAGTTGACTAGTTAACTCAACTAGGTGGCAATTCACTCCCGTAACTGCCTAAGAGACTAGACTAGGTGGAATTTAACTCTCGTAGATGTTGGTGTGTTTCCAGATCACTCTAGACCACCACTATGGCACATTGGTTCTCCTCCAGTGCACACTCATTGAGTTATACAGAGTATATCATGTGTATATTATTCAAACGGTTAATGAGAATTCTTTCATTCTTTCTCTCCTTCTTCTTTCTCCAATTCTCTCTACAAATGTGTGTATTATTGTTTAGATAGATCTATTTTTTTTAGGTTCAATACATTTACATGGTATCAAAGCCGACGAACTGCTAAGCAAAATCTACACCAATTTTTTTTGCAGGTACAAAATATTGAAGACAACGGAAAGATGGATTTCAAAAAATAATTCATTCTTACACCTTACAACTATTTTGCATGGAAGGTGAAAACAGCCATACATATCTGAACTAGAGGGTTGTACAGGTTAACCTTGAATATAGATACATAACCAACATCAACTATAGAAAAATCCAAGTACTTAAATCACATGGATGAGGCACTCAGAACAATTTACAGTGTTATTTCTCCCGATCTCCTTTTTCATATATCTTCTTGTAAGACTCCCAATGAATATTGGACCACCTTGGAAGGGATATTTTGAAAATAGGATGATATGAGGGGACACATGTTTTAGGTGGAGCTACTCACATTGGATCCAAAAATCTTCGAAAATATCCAAGATTTCCTTACAAAATTCAAGGATTTGCTGTCGCAACTCAAAGCTTGAGGGGTTGATAAATCGAAGGAAGAGAAACAAATGGTTCTCACCATTCTCTCCAAGATTGGTCCTTAATTCTCTCTATTCGTATCCACATTCCATTCTGTCAGATTCACCTCTGGAGTCACCTAGAATATGCCTTCTCTTGAGGAAACTGAATCCCTGACACGAGAGCAAAGCAAGCTCATCAACATGGGAACAATCAAAGGCCCAAGCGCACATGCACTCACTGTGCATGATGGCAGCCACAAATATCATAAATCTAAAGATAAAGATAAATGGAAATCTCATGCACATCTGAAGAAGGAAGGGTACACAAAACCCTTCACCGATTCCTCCAGATCTAAAGGGGAAAAGAGAAGAAAAGGGGAGAAATGCACATATTTTCACAAAGGATTCCATTCGTAATATGCATGCATGCAAAAAAAAATAGATCTGATGTCTCAAATACTTCATAAAAACAACCTTGGAGATCTCATCCCCGAGGATAAAAAGAAGAAGAAGCCAGAAGATCTGAATTCCAAGAAAGGCAATTCTAGCCATGACTTGATTGCAATCAACTCCTCTCATGATGCTTGGATCGTAGATTCAGGAGAATCACATCACATGGATGCCTCAAAAGTAGTATATTCTTCATTGGATGCATGCAAAGGTCCTCCTATTCTGATGCAGGACAACTCTTCTGTCCAAGTCAGAGGCAAAGGAAGGATTGAACTCACCAATGGAAGCTTTGAGAATGTGTTGCAAGTTCCCAAAATTTTTATCAACCTTCTCTCCATGTATCAGATGAAGAATTCTGGCACTGGAAAGAAAGTCATATTCACACAAATTCTGTGGACACATATGACATGCAAACCAACTCCAGGGTTGCTATCGGTGAGGTAAATCATCAGTCTAGATTGTATACTTTTTCTGAATTCATTGAACCTGATTCTTCTTTACTGCTTACTCATGCTGATGAAAGTAGTAGGATATGGCATGAAAGGTTTGGACATTTGAATTTCAGATACATGAAAAAAATTAGAAAGAAGAAATTGATTGATGATCTACTAGACATCCATTTCTCCAAGGGAGTGTGTGAGGGATGTGTTCTCGGGAAACACCCTCATGAGAAATTCGACAAGGGAAAGTCTCAGAGAGACTATGCACATTTATATCTGATCCACAGTGACATTATTGTTCCTTTTACACATCCATTGATCAGAAAAGAAATGTTTGTTCTCATTTTTGTTGACAATTTCTCACATTTTACATGGATCTACTTTCTCAAGAAAAAATCCAAGCTCTTTCAACACCTCAAATATTTCAAAGCTATGGTTGAGACATAGTCTAGAAAGAATATAAAAGTCCTCCAAACTGATAATGGGGGAGAGTATGTAAATCATGAGATCCATAATCTTTTCCATGAGGCATGGATTCAGTTGCAGCACACAGTTCCCTATACTCCACAGCAAAATGGAGTTGTTGATCAGAAAAACCGATCTCTAAAGGAGATGGCATATTGCATGTTGCATGCAAATTCACTACCACAGAGACTATGGGCCAAAGCACTTAAATGTGCAACATACATCTAAAATAGATCTCCCCATAGATCTATCAAGGATAATATCCCCTATGAGCCTTGGAGCGGCCTCAAACTGGAAATGACCCACTTTCGCATTTTTGGTTCACGTGCATCAGCCAGGATTCCCTCTGAAAAGAGGAAGGCACTTGATCCACAGATCACTAAGTGAATTTTTGTTGGATACCAAAATGGTGTGAAGGGATATCAGCTTATTGATCTTTCCTTTGACTGGATCATCATTGAGTGTAGTTTCCAATTCGAGGAAAGTGTCTTGCATCTACCTCAACAACCACATGCAGACACCTTCACTCTTCCACCTGTCCGAGATGATGAGAATACACATGTTGACTCTTCTTCAGACACGAGTTTTGATTTGTAGGACTCAGATGATTCGTATTCATATTCAGTATAGTCAGATGCAGACTCAGAGAATCTAGATGTACTTACAGAGCCAAAGCAGAGGCCTACGTTGGCACATACTACTCTTCAGGATGCAGGGGATCTCATTGGTGATCCAGCCGATACTAGGAGGACTCGATATGATTGTGAGGAGCCTCCTGTTGCACTCACTACCACTGAACCATTTCCTTTCAGGAGTCTCTTCTTGGTTCAGTCTTTATATCCATAGTCTTATGGTGAGGCTGCTGGAAATCCCTTTTGGGAATCTGCCATGCAGGAGGAGTACAACTCCCTCCTTGAGAACCAGACTTGGGATCTAGTTCCCCTTCCTTTTGGGAGGAAACATGCCAGATACAGATGGGTCTACAGAACCAAGAGCACATTGGATGGATAGATCCGTAGATACAAATCAAGGATTCTTGCCAAATAATTTCAGTAGGTTCATGGTATTGACTATGATGAGACCTTCTCTCCAGTAGCGAAGATGGATTCCATATGATTGGCACTTTCCATTACGGGATCCAAGGGATGGGAAGTCCATCAAATGGATGTCAAGAATGCATTTCTTCATGGTGATCTCTCTGAGGAGATCTACATGGAGAAGCCTTAGGGATTTATGCAAGACTCATCTTTGGTCTATCAACTGAAGAAGTCACTTTATGGCCTCAAGCAGGATCTGAGGGCATGGTATGCCAAGATGGATTCCTACCTGTTGTCACAAAACTTTGTATGTTGTAAATCAGACCTGAATGTCTACATGCTCAGGAAGATTGATTCACTTCTACTTTTAGTTCTGTATGTTGATGATTTTCTGATCACTGATTCCTTGACTTCGGTGATTGTTGCAATCAAGAGGATTCTACATGATAGGTTTTTTATGATGGACATGGGTCTGCTACACTTCTTCCTTAGACTCGAGATCATTCGAGATGCATCAAGCATCAAACTGTCTCAGGCCATGTATGCACGAGATATCCTTGAGAGATTTCACATGACAGACTGCAAGTCTTCTCTGACTCCTTTCCTATCAGGGGTCAAACTTGAGGATGGTGGTGAGACTCCACTAGTTGACATCACACTATACAAACAGCTAGTGGGGGGATTTTTTTATCTCACACACTCCATACCAGACCTCTCATATGTAGTTGGCACTGTTTCCAGGTTCATGCAGGAGCTACATGAGCTACATTGGAAGGCTACAAAGTGTATCCTTCGATATGTACATGGCACCATCACCTTTGGGATTCATTATGTAGCAGACTCTACATTAGATCTCATCGGGTTTATTGATTATGACTGGGCTGGTGATAGCACTGATCGCAAGTCCACATATGGTTACTCACTCATTCTTAGTTCTAGGCCTATTTGTTGGTCGAGCAAGAAGAAATATGTCATTTCTCTATCTTTAGTTGAGGTAGAATACACAGGGGTAGTTAACATAACCATTCAAGATATGTGGCTACAACATTTTCTCACTGAGTTGGGAAGTCAGTTTCATCGGTCGATCATAATCTGGTGTGACAACCAGAGCACTCTAAAATTCTGTAGAGATCCAGTTCAGAGGAAACAGACGAAGCACATCGAGATCCACATGCACTACATACGGGACTTAGTACATGAGGGGATCATCGACCAACAGTTCTATCCTTCAGCAGAACAGATGGCAGACATATTCACCAAGGCCTTCTCTGAGCAGAAGTTCCATTCTTTGCGAAGTCATCTTGGAGTGAAGGACACAGTTGCTTAGAAATGTATTTCTTCTTTTTACATACATTGTACNGGTTCCCATGAGTTTTTCCCTCTTTCCTCACTTTATTTTCAGTGTATCTTTTGTATTTGGGTACCTAACATGGCTTCGTTGCCGGGACCCATTCTTTATTTTCACCATAGTGATGTTCAGGGGGGGTGTTGGAGTTACTTCACACACACCTAGGATTTATTTTTCCTAGGGTTTTTCATTGTTTGTTAGTCATAATTAGTCATTATTCAGTCTCCTATATTTTAGGGGAGAATATTCCACCTGGAGAATAGTCTCTTTCAGTTGACACTTCAATTTGACTAGTTGAGTTGAGTTTAGATGTTGCATTGGTTTTGTCACCATGCAACATTGGGATCATTGCCATGATAATTCAACCTTTCATTGGTATCATCACCAGATTGGAACATTAGCCTTGATTCCCTGATTTAAATCCTCAGTACTCTCTGTTCAGTCAGTTAATTGAAGACTAGTTGACTAGTTAACTCAACTAGGTGGCAGTTCACTCCCATAACTTCCTGAGAGACTAGACTAGGTGGCAGTTCACTCCCGTAATTGTTGGTGTGTGTCCAAATCACTCTATACCACCACTATGGTGCATTGGTTCTCCTCTAGTGTGCACTCATTGAGTTATATATAGTATATCATGTGTAAATTATTCATTATTCAAACGGTTAATGAGAATTCTTTCATTCTTTCTCTCCTTCTTATTCTTTCTCCAATTCTCTCTGCAAATGTGTATATTATTGTTTAGCTAGATATATTCTGTGTAGGTTCAACACATTTACATAAAGTGAGTCTCTTAGTAGAATTGTTGTGGGAGATATTCATGTTTCTAGATCTACAACTAATATAAGAATCGGTTGTGGCTATCCATGGCCTCCCTAGGATCAAAGAGTATCCTCCAATGTTAGATTTTGGCTATAGAACCATGACATATTTTGGATTCTCCTAGGAAACCACATAGATCATTATATATTCTAGAATTCCCTTAGTTTTAATTGTGTATATGTTGGCTAGCTGAAGGAATATGGGAGTCTATCATAAGTTGGATAGTCAAATATTTTCCATAGTTTCCTTTGTCATCACATTGATGGAATCTCCCAATCGGGGTGTTGAGGATAATTACATCATTAATTTGGAAATCTACTATGGGGATCCTAGGGTCTGAATATTTGGTAGTAAGGATTTTCCCTAACATTAAATTCGACAACTTCTTGTTTACTTGGATAGTATAAGGGTCCTTTATTTTTCTTCCTGGTTTCCTTAGGCACAGTTATCTCATGACCTTAGTTTATATGGGAACATCCTTTATTGCTTGATATAGTGGGAATATTATACACACATTATTTAACTCTCCCAAGAAATTAAACTCAGGATAAGTAGTGGGTTTGTTTAGGCTCATTGTTAAGGCCTCTAAGACCCTAACATTCATTTACTATTAGTTTATTAGTTATGGTTAGGTCAACTTATCATAGGTTACATCATCTTTCCTTTTCCATTGAATATATTGTAAAAGGAGGTCCCCCCTTGAAGTGGATTATTCATTGGATATATTTTAGATTTCGGTTCATAACATTTGGAATCAAAGCATATGATCTCAGGTTTTCACTCCTTCAATTGATAGATATTAAAATTTTCTCTATAACATTTTTTATGGGACAATTCAAACTACAAAATTTTGAGCCTACTACACAGACATATTGAGGTATGTGTGGTAAAACATTTGAGTATCATTTCATTATAATTTATGATATATAGTTGTGTTTATCTACATTCATTGATCAATGATGGTGTATAAAGATCCATCCTTAGTATTTTATTGTCTTCTCATGTTTATTGTATATTTTATATTTAACCCTTTTTCCCTTTCAAATGTGGGTTGCGGAGGAAGCTACCACCAAGTATGAAAATCCACAAACTCACAAACCTGCAGGACTATATTTAGTTACTTTTCTTACCTAATGATCGTGACACTTAGCCATTTTTATTTATTTTGGAAGTCTCGTTGTGGCATACTAAGCCACTCCTCATCTTGAAAAAACTCAAGTCCCACAACCTGAAAACCCACATCACTAAAAAATACTCTCTTGTTTCTGCATCATTCATATCCCACATTTTGCATTTTTCATACTTAGATTATTTATTGAACTTGGATGAAAGGCACCCCTTTCATTCCATTCACCTTTTCCGTATACCCACGATCCTGCATCCCGCATTTTCAGGTTCTCAAAAATGGCTCACTCATTTCTGCAACCCGTAAAATTGAATCCTTTTGTACTTAGTATACTTCATCAATGTCGATGCAAGAGTTCCCCTTGTCTCTCTTTTCTTCCCCATACCCCACTGTCCTGCATCCTGCATTCGTCATAATACACTTTCCATTCCTCACTTTGAATCTCCATACTTAACCATTTTTCATGTTCCTCGATACAATATCACTATTCCCGATAACATTTACTCCCCACCACCACATCAGCCACCACTTGTGTGAATATACTATCATTATTAAGTGGTGTGAATTTTGTAAAATATTTGCAATAAATCCAAAATTAGACCGTGCAAACTAGAAACTTTGAACTAATAGATACAACATTTGATAATCAAGGAAATACATGGTAAAAATAAATAAATAATTAAACGCCCTGTTGTAAAATATTATATTGACAAGAGCACCACCTATTCATAAAAAAAGGAAATATGCATAAAGGCATGTCAAATAAAAGGAAAGAATTATATTGTGGTGGAAATATCAACACCCTTGGATGTGAAAACCATTGATTTCAGTGGTCATAGGAATATAATTAGTACTGGTCTCTCCCACCTGCAAAAAAGGAATTGAACAAATTATGGAGCTCAAGTATTTCATTGGCCATGTGTGTAATATAGGTAGTTTATTTAAAGAACTAATCCTTCGATGTGTTGATAAGTTTGATATAGAGTGAATAATCATCCAAATAAAAATAAATTTGGTGATTGATTTGTCTCCTTCATTGTTTAGGAGGATGTTGCGACTGTTGGAAAATTGTTTTCATTGATGTCAACCTTATAATAATCCCTAAAGCAAATCTCAGAATCCCCTAAAAGTGATGATGATGTGTCCACTTGAAGCAGCCTTGAAGAGCCTTTAATGAGCCTTGACATAAGTGTATATAACTCCAAAGTGGTCCCCTTATGGCACAAATTTCAAGCATGGAGCTCATGGGATGAGATAACATGTGGTTGTTTCCACATGCCCACTTTGAGTTGTAAACAAATGGATCCTTGAAGGAGCCTTGAAGAAGGCCTAAAACCAAGTGAACAAGGTCTTAAAGTCAAGCAAAGAAGCCCCTAAAACCAAGATAAGAAGCCCCTAAATCCAAGTGAAGAATCCCCTAAATCCAAGAGAAGAAGCCCCTAAATCCAAGATAAGAAGCCCCTAAATCCAAGTGAATAAGCCCCTAAATCCAAAAGAATAATCCCCTAAATTAAATTAAAGAACCCCCTAAGGTCAGTCATCCATAAGGAAGAGGTGTGACCCTTGGTCGCACCCCCTCATGTGAAGAAGACTCAAATAAATAATAGGAGCCTCATTTGGAATTTGGAAGACAAAAATTAGACCTCTATAAGGAAGATTAGTGAAATTTATTCTAGAGGAACAAATTTCCAAGTGAAGAAGGGCGAAATTCCAAGGGAGGATGAAGTCTTGTGATGATTTATTCTAGGGTTTTCTTTGAAGGTCATCTTGGAATTTTTTATATAAATTTTTTTATAGAAATATTCATAGAAATAAACTTAAATGTGTTTTATAATATACAGTGATTAATATTGGGTAAAAAGTTTAGGTATTGACTCATTACAGGTTTGCAGTTATACTCAGTGGAAGTTGAGGTTTTCAAAACTAGGGGTTTCTCCTTCATAACATAACATATTTCTATTTTCATTATAAAAAAAAATTCCGGGATGATTCAAGGTGAACCAATCGGAATAATTTCATATAATATATCAAAGCAAATCAGATAAAAGTTTCATATCCTGATTCATTACAGGAATGAAGTTATACTTGTTGGAAGTTAGGGTTTGTGACTACTCCAAAAACTAGTCCCAAACAAGTGTTCGAGATAAAATGATTATATCTGAAGCTTGGTAGGTCCAAATTGAATTCCAATTGTTACATTAGAGGGATAACAGATCCTAATATATGAGGTCCAAGTTTCAGAATCATAAATGAAAAAATGATCTTGTGGCTAATCTTACAAGTTTGCATATTTGAGGTACAGTTCTGAGTAGTTTTGTATGCAAATTTAAGAAGTGATTTTGGGATTGTGTTTGGAGGTTTATTTGATCCTGTATAATCATTTAAAATATTCCAAGGGTATTTGTGTCTCCTTCCAGTAGGTTTTGTAAAAATCAGGGAGTTGGTGCTTCCTTCAAGTTGCTACTTGTAAAATCTTGAAACTACTTAAGAAAAGTTTTTGTGGTTTTCTCCCAGTTAGGTTTCCACATAAACATCTATGTGAAATGTGTATGATTTAATGTGATTAT
>SNQJ01S0065904.1:4744-22867 GCA_010110895.2 Picea sitchensis | reverse complement strand
TGAATATTCTAACAATTGGTATCAGAGAAGGTTCCTTTAGGAAAAATATAAACATTGGAAGGAAGATCATGGATAAGCAAGGAGAATTTACCAAAAATGGAACACCATTGTTTGGTGAGAAAAATTATTCTTTTTGGAGCATAATAATGAGAGCATTTTTGTAGGAACATGGATTTGATGTTTGGCAAGTTGTAGTAAATGGATACATTGCATCATCTTCTCCCCCAACAGATAATGTTAGGGAAAATATCAGTGAATATAATTCAAAGCATATAAATGTCATTCTAAGTGCTCTAACAGGTTTAGAATTTGTTAAGGTTATGCATTGTGATTATGCAAAGGAAATCTAGGACAATCTCTAGAATGTTTATGAAGGAGATGCTAAAGTCAACAGGGCCAAGATTTAGACTTATAGAGGAAAATTTGAAGATCTGAGAATGAAGGAAGATGAAGATATTGCAGCTTTGTTTCTCTGAGTTGATGAAATTGTGAATACTATAAGATGACTGGGATAAAATATTGAAAATTCAATTATTGTGAAAAATATATTGAGATCTCTCCTAATGAGATTTGACCCTAAAATATCAACTCTAGAAGAAAGAAAACATTTGGCTACATTGAGCATGGATGAATTACATCGAATACTTACAACATATTAAATGATAACATAATAGGAAAATCCATCCATAAGGGAAGCAACTTCCAAATCCTCCAAGAAGACAAGAAAGAACAAGCCAAGGTCAAAACCCTACTCCAACAATAGTGATGATTAAAAAAATGAATAAGAAGACAACTTTGTGAGAAAGATGAAAAGAGCAACCGACAAGTACACAGGTAATCTTCCTTTCAAATGATTTACTTGTGGTAAAGTTGTCCATTTTGATTCCAAATGTCCTTATGCAACGATTTAGATAGCGATGAAGAAGAAGTTCCTAAGAAAGAAAAGAAAAATCATAAAAGAGACAAGGAAAGAAATAAAGGAAGATTTAAAAAAAAAAAAATCCTCTATTCAAAAGATGATAGTTCCTCATTCGATGAAGATGATGATAGTGACAATGACTCAAGAAGAGTACTCTTCATGGCGTTATAGAATCAAGAGGAGACTACTAAAAATAATGAAGGAGACTATGAAGAATAAGGAGAAGTGAATATTGAGGTAGAATTGATTAGTCCCTTAAGTTATCTAAGAATAGAAAGGAAGAAAAAAAACTCTCTCAAAGAAGAGTTAAGTAAACTGAAGGAAGGATTTCAAAACCCTAGAAAAAATTCTAAAGAATCCAAGCATATTATCATAGATCTAAGAATTTATTTGGAACAAGCCAAAGTGATTGAAGAAACACTCAAGAGACAATTGGAAGAAAAGAAGAAAATAACAGAAAATCTAAAAGATGAAATATTCTCACTAAGAAAGGAACTACAAAAGAAGGACATCCAACTAAATTTTGGCAATAGCACCAAAATACTGGATGAAATCATCTGAAATAAAAAAAACTTAGATGGAAAGTATGGAATTGGATACAAACAAAATGATATTGATGAGGGTTCAAGATCTATGATGATAGGGAATGAAGTAGAGCAAAGAAGTTATGTAGATACTATCAAGGGTTCCATCAAGAAAGAAGAATGCAAGACTCTAAAGGAGGACATACAGAAACCAAAAATAAAGAAGAATCAAGAAGAATATCATGCATTTAGAGGAACATGGAATCAACAACCAACAATGAATAAGACCCAAGAAGAAGACCATGATTTCGGAAGAACAATACCAATTAAAAGACCACCCACACCCAGGTACCAAAATATTTTTCTTGGCTTGTGTTATTCTTGCAATAATTTTGGGCATAAAGCCATAAATTGTAGAGCCTATGCAAAGGGTAGAAACACCTGGAATAGAAGTATATATATAAATCCCAAGAATCATTATGAAGGCAATTATCCCAGAAATCCTCGTGAGGTGTTTGACATAAATTATAAAAATTTTGGTGCTCTGGGTTATGAAATTGAATGCTACAATTGTAACAATTTTGGACACATAGCCAGAAATTGAAAAAATGATTTGATGGTTTCTTCAAGGGAAACTAGCCATGTTCCTTTCAATCATATAGGGGAACAACAAAGAACTTGGAAAAGGAAGTAAGAAGATTTGAAGGTTGAGGAATGTGGGTTATCCTTATAATCCTAAAATAGAATAAACCATAGGTATATTGACAATGGATGCTCAAATCATATGAATAGAGAAAAAACAAATTATTTGTAACATTAAAGAAAGAAAAAGAGGGTTTTTTCACGGTTGGCAAAGATAACTTGGCCAAAATTATAGGAGAAGGCACAACTAGCCTTGGAAACAAAGATGTTGTGGAAGAAAATTTCCTACTTTTAGAAAATATGAAGAATAATATGCTAAGTGTGAGAAAAATGTGTGATCAAAGAAACACACTTATATTCAATTCAAAATAATGTGAAATAAGGAAAGAAGGATCAAGCAAACTAGTGGCAACACCGATAAAGACTCTAAACAACATATACATCTTGAATGAGATCGAAGAAGAAATATAATGTTTGGGAAAAGAAGATGAAAGTTTTCGTTGGAATAAGAGAATGGGCCATATACACTTTGATAATATTGTCAATATCAACAAGAAGCAATTTGTAAGAGAAATGCCAGAAATTACAAAGCGAACGAATACTATGTGCAAGCACTGTCAGCATGTAAAACAAACAAAAGTTGAATTCAAGACAAAGGAATACTCTACAACAAAGCCATTGGAGATTGTACATACGGATTTATGTGGGCCCACAGGAACAAAAGGAATGGATGGTGAACAATACTTCATGCTACTCATTGATGGCTACACCAGAATGACCTAGGTTTTCTTCCTCAAGAAAAGTCAGAAGCTTTCGAATGTTTCATGGTATTCAAGGAACTGGCTGAAAATGAAAGTGATTTGAAAATCAAATGCTTAAGATCATATTTGACCTTAGGGCTTCTTGAACTTTCTTGTTACAACCACTTTACCCTTTCATTAATGACTTGCAACCAGTTAGAGGATTATTAACCCTTCTTTAGGGCTTCCAACTTCATGAGAGCATATCTCCCTAATAATGAGGAACTACGTGACATATCACCTGCCATTGTAAATGGTATGATGAAGACTATCCATGTATGATGGTTTTGTATACACTTGAAATATTCTTCAACCTCATTTTCCTTAGTCAAATTCGAACCTCATGACCACACCTCTGGGTTTCTTGTAGACTTCTTCAAAGAATCTTCCCATGAGGGCCATGCTTAAAGCTATGCCATAAGGGGACCACTTTGGAGACTTCTCCAAATACACCCATCACATCTGTCGACATCAATGAAAACCACTTCTTGTTGATATCAATGACAACCAATTTTCCAACAACATCAATTAAAAGAAACTATCCAACAATCCCCCCCTTTTTCATTGATGGCAATACTCATATTCCAACACTCATACTCCATTTGTGACCAATGATCCTCTAATTTTTCTCTCCTCGTGTTTATCTCCCCCTTTAGCATCAATGACAAAGGGCATCTCTCCTTGCGGCTTCTCCCCATGTCTTCATGCTTCTAATCTTTCTCTTCTGATATTTCTCTTTCTCCCCCTTTGACATCATGGGTAAAAGGGAAACTCCCCTTGTCGATATACATTCTATGAACAATATTTCTCTGACTTCATGTTCTCCCCCTATATTCATGCTTCTAAACTATTTCTTTGACAATTTCTCTTCCTTGACTTTTCTGTAATATGCCGTGAAGATAAATGTGGGATTTCTTGTATATGATTTATTTCCTCTCTTCTTGTGTTCTTTGTCCATTGTTGTTTCCTCTTGTAATTCACCGACATATATTAAAACCATTCAAAGTTATTTGAATTCAATTATTCATGAATTTTAAAGTTCACATCAATTGCCTTATTCATGAATTTTAAAGTTCACATCAATTGAGTTATTTGACATATATTAAAACCATTCAAAGTGATTTGAATTCAATTATTCATGTTGTGCCTTTTAATGCTTTCCTTCCTAATTCCAATTGTTACTATGCTTTCATCCATTGTCATGTATCTGTTTAGACCTATAAAATCTCCCATGAATTCATCTCTTTCCATATGTCATAAACTTCCAATGATCAAGATTTTATGAGCAGAACAAAATGACTGCAGATTATTAACAGGTTTTTAACAAAAAATAACAGAGATATAGTAAAACTAGTTTTCTATTCAATAAGGAAATAAGTTGAAACTGTAAAATGCAGCAGAAAAAATCTTGTTAGAATGGTGGCGACTTATCTTTGAGAAGAGATGTGACGGTTGCGCTCATTCACAAGAATATGATTACAATGAGGCTCTGAAGGCCTTTTTAAAATAAACATGAATGCCCAAAACCCTATACATCCAAAAACCTAACCCTATGAGATGAAGCGCCAAAAGTCATGTGGACCCCGTTTGGGTAAGTTAGTACATCAACTTCCTGGGGTCATAACTTTTGCATACGATCTTCGTTTTAGGCATATGATAGTCAGTTGGAAAGGTATCATCAAGGAGAATAATTTTAGGGGAAATATGGAAGGAACCTTGATGCAGGAGAATATCTCCATGCCATCCATGTGCCAGCCAACCAACCCACATCGGCAAACACATTCAATGAGGAGAAGAGGCGCCAGCCCTCTCACATTTTAAAATTTGAATGTAAATGAAATTAAATGCATGTAAGGTTCTTAGAGACAAAAGGCCATGCCTATACATAGGATTTAGATGTAGATAGCCTTTAATGGTTGTAAGGATGAGATCTAGATCCGATCTGGACTAGACAACCATTAATTGTAAATTCAATGTAATTGAATAGAGTAGGTAGCTTGGAGGGAAGAGCTCGAAGAGCCCCTCATGTAAAAATATCTTGGATATTATTTAAAAAAAAAAAAAGAGAGGTAGAAAGAGAATAGAGAAGAGATCAGAGAGGAGGAGCCAAGACTCTATTGAAAGTCTGAGCTCAGGAACACCTTGTAAAGGAGGCATTTGATATTAATACAAACCAGAGCAGTTATTCCTGCATATTGTCTGTGTTTATGATGAATGCCATTGTGTGTTCTTTATATGTTGTAGATGTATGATTAGGTATGAATTTGTAGGAATAGATAGGTTATGCTATCTGTGGGTTCTTTGATTTTAGGTTTGGAGTTCTTTGTGGTCTCATGCCAAGAGGGTGTGACGGAAGACTGCGGGTTCTGAAAGCCAATGCATAGAGTGCATTTCCAATTCTGTGGAATTTGGACAAAGACGCGCTAGGAGGGTGCACCAACTGAAATCATTGACTCAGAGGAAGACCTCAAGGTTGTTGAACACCTTGGAGGCAAGACTATGTAGAGGAAGACATAGTGGAAGACAGAATCACTGCGGGATTCTGCAAGAACTTTGCCAGATGAGCATTGAGTAGATGCACAGGTTGCATTGAGGAGGAACTCCATTACAAGTTCAAGAAGAAAATAGAATCACTGAGGATTATGGACACTCTTCCAGGAGGGTATTGAGTAGGTGCAGAGAACACAAAGAGAACTCTTTGAGTTTTGGAATAGAAGAAGAGTCCAAGAAAGGATCTTCATAAGGTTGTTGAACACCCTGTAGACTCAACAAAAAGTTGCTTGAGCCAAGGAGTGCCAGGAGGGCATCAGATTCTCCATCTGAAGGAGAAGGAAGGGAAAGGGTGAAGTCCCCTTAGATATCTGAGTAGTGGAGAAACTCAGAAGAGATAGCACCGAGCTAGCATGCAAAGATTCTACAAGGTGTGTAGGAGTCGTGGAAACCTTTTAAGGTTTCAGAGAAGGCCAATATCAGGAGGGAGAGTGCTTTTATGCACAGAGGCCACAAAAGGTTGCAGAGGCCGAAAGGGAGAAATCTTTGAAGAGTTTAGAGTCCTGAAAGCTTATGAGGGACAATGTATTTGAGTGCACAGGCAAGACCAAGGGTTGCAGAGCTCGCAAAAAAGAAGCAAAGGTCGAGGCCTTTAGCATTTGGTAATTCTTCCAAGTTCGAGAAGAAAGCGCATGCTCAAAAGGAGAGAATGATTGACGTTAGATCAAGATGAAGGGAAGATTTGTACCATTGAAGTTTCCACATCCAGGGAGTAGTGGGAGAGCACACAAAGTAGGAGAGATCGTGAGCCATCAGATCTCACACAGATCACCGACAGCCATCGGATCTAGAAGAAGGAGCATGTGAGTTAAGCCCACATACAAGCAGAGCAGAGAAATCTGGGAAAGTCCTGACAGGGACGGAATATCAGGATTTCAGAGGAGGACACGTGTCGTGAGATCTCCATTTTGGGGATTCAAACCTTGGAAGACATAGAAGGGAGTCTTTCGACTTCGCGAGTGGCAAAGTCCCAAAATGATCTGGACCGTATATTCATGGGAGGACACATGGCGAATATCGAGGAGTCCACCGGGATTTCAGATACTAGGGATTCAAAAGACCAAAGGAGAAGTGTCGTAGGGGTCGCGAAGTTCCAAAATGTGAATTCCCGATAGCAGGAGAAGGAGTATTGCTGGGAGAATTTCGACATATCGGATATCGAGATTTTGGAAATCCTAAGGACAAGAGATCCAGGCTCTGAGGGAGGAAAATCCAAAAAAGATCAGGGTCGTTGATCTGGGAGTGGATCACAGTCATTGATCTCGGCCAGGAGTGAAAAGAGATGTATCGTCACTTTGTTATTTCGGATATAGGAAGCACGAGAGAGAAGGGGTAGAGGAGACCTTGCATTGGGAAAGCTAGAAACATGAAAGTACGAAAGCATTTGGAGGAAGCCATCATTTCGGCATATCGGAGTTCGGAACTCCAGGAGTTCTGAGGACAAGGAGATCAAGCATTTCGACACTAGAAACCCCAAAAGCGTGAAATGCGAAGAGCCAGGGAAAGGAAAAATCCCTGGAGGAGAAAAGTCCGGAAGAGATAATTTCAGGATAACGGGATACAGTATTTTGGGGATCCTATGGATGAGATATCCGAGCACTTCAGCTTCGGAGAACCCAAAAACGCGAAAGAGGGAGGAATTCGAGGCATAGGCATTTTGGCATTTCACATATCGGATTTTTGAGGGTCTAGAAGGCAGGAGGCCGAGCGCTTTGTGTCAAGAAACCCCGCAAGGGACTACAATCATGTGAGGGGTGCTCATATGGATTGAGGGTGTAGCCTAGGGAGCTAACCACGACTAAAGCCTATTTCGACAAATCAGCATTTCGGTGACCGGGAGATTAAGGAGTCAAGGACTCTCGACATCAGAACACAGAGAGTCCCGAAACCTGAATATGCATTCCTGAGGAGGAAATTGAAGCGGTCATATTCAGAGACAGTCGGGAAGCAGAAGGACCTATGGATTGAAATTTGAGGTCCCGATAGGGATCTGAAAGAGATGCTTCGTCTCAATGGATGTGTGTGAACGATCCTTAGACCGGGAGGTCACACAGACCCTACCGAGGTAGGGGGGTGTTGTCCCATTTGTAGTGTCATAGGTTGACTATGTTTGTGTATTTCAGGTATAGAAAGAAGAAGGAAAATACTCTGATATATACAAGTTTGGTATCAGAGGCAGCTTGCAGATAGATAGCAGGCAGAATGACTACTGAAGGTCATGCACACGGTGGAAAGAAGAACCATCAGCAGTAGGAGAACGCTGCAAGGGATAAAGAACTCATTGAGGTCAGAGTGAGGATGGAAGAGCTTGCACTGCAGGTGAAGTCGAATGCTAAGTCGAGATGGGTATATGGATGGCCCATGAGGATGAAAGAAAAATGGCCAGTCAGGGCATTGATGGCCAAACAACAACAGAGGTTGTTGATAATATGGTTGAGGCATGCTGAAAACCTCAGCAAACTAGAGAAGATGGTTCAGGTGTGTGAACCAGAAGCTGGGAGAAACCTCAGTGGTGAGGATGACATGAGATCAACTGAAGATCTCAAAGACTACCAAGGGGGCAAAACAGAAGTTCCCAATTGCCAAGAGGGCAATGAGATGATATTATTGTGGGATCTCATAGACTATCAAGAGGACATCCAGGGAATTTCATATTGCCAGGAGGGAAATGAGATGAGATCGTTGTGGGACCTCATAGACTGCTAGGCGAGCAACAGAGAACTCCCATACTGCCGGGAGGGAAAGGGAGAGAAGATGAGCTCAGAGCTGAGTTCATATCAGCAAGTACAACTGACAGAGAAGGAAGATCATAACTATTCTCTGATCATTGGAGGAATTTGAATATTCCTGCCACTTAGCTCAGTCGGGGATAAAACCTGTGTTGCAGATGCAGCAATAGAAGAAGGACAGCCAGTAGAGACTATCATGGAAGAAGAAGTGGAGAAGCCACTAATGACTGCCCAAACAGAAGAAGGAAATGAGAATTCCAAGGAATGGCTCAAATTTTTCAGCCAGGCAGCTGAAACAGAGACAATTGCAGCATTGGAGCTTGCAGCAGAAGAAGAAGAAAAAGAAGACAACATGAGCTTTGATGATCTGTGGGAGTAGATTGAAACCCTGGAGAGAAGGGTAGAGGTGCAGAACATGCACATCCAATAGATCAAGTTAGAAACTGATGGAGGATATTTCCAGGCTGAGGAGCAACTGGAAGGAGCTGGAGACATACCAGCAAGAGGAATGGAAACAACAACACTGTCAGAGATGATGGCTGAAAATCAGGTCAATCAAGAGAAGACTTCATAGGAGATCGTAGTAGAGTGGACACTTAGTGCCACAGAGGATGAATAAGATGACATGGGAGATCGCGATGATCTGCCCATTTGCAGAAAGAAAATGCAGCTGAGGAGACTTCATGGACAGAACCATCCATTGCAATAGCTGGACGAAATGATAGAAGACATTAGGAGGTTGATGTTGATATCAGCAGAGACTGCCAGCAAGGAAAGGCTGAGCAGAAGGAAAGCAGGAGCAGCAGAATCAACAACAATGCAACAGAAGCAACAATAGCCGCAGGGAAGTGGAGCAGATGAATAGCTCCCAAGAATTGTTTGGGATCCAAGAAGATTTCAATAGATGAGATGGGAAGCTCATGAGTAGTATCTCATGAATCTTACAGCTGAGTAGTATGATGTAGGAGCATCTCTCCATGAAATCCATGCACCAGCTAGCTAGCCCACATCAACGCACGCATTCAATGAGGAGAAGAGGCACCAACCCTCTCACATTTTAAAATTTGAATGTAAATGAAATTAAATGCATGTAAGGTTGTTAGAGCCAAAAGGCCATGCCTATACGCAGGCTTTAGATGTAGATATCCTTTAATGGTTGTAAGGATGAGATCTAGATCCGATATGGACTAGACAACCATTAATTGTAAATTCAATGTAATTGAATAGAGTAGGTAGCTTGGAGGGAAGAGCTAGAAGAGCCCCTCATGTAAAAATATCTTGGATCTTATTTTGAAAAAAAAAGAGAGGTAGAAAGAGAATAGAGAAGAGAGGAGGCATCGAGACTCTATCGAAAGTCTGAGCTCAAGAACACCTTGTAAAGGAGGCATTTGATATTAATACAAACCAAAGCAGTTTCTCTTGCATATTGTCTATGTTTATGATGAATGTCTTTGTGTGTTCTTTATATGCTATAGATGTATGATTAGGTATGCATTTGCAGGGACAGATAGGTTCTGCTATCTGTGGGTTCTTTGATTTCAGGTTTGGGGTTCTTTGTGGTCTCATGCCAAGAGGGTGTAACAGAAAACTGTGGGTTCTGAAAGCCAGTGCATAGAGTGCATTTCCAATTCTGTGGAATGTGGACAAAGACGTGCCAGGAGGGTGCACCAAATGAAATCATTGACTCAGAGGAAGACCTCAAGGTTGTTGAACACCTTGGAGGCAATACTGTGTAAAGGAAGACACAGTGGAAGACATAATCATTGCGGGATTCTGCAAGAACTCTGCCAGGTGGGCATTCAATAGATGCACAGGTTGCATTGAGGAGGAACTCCATTGTGAGTTCAAGAAGAAAACAGAATCACTGAGGATTTTGGACACTATGCCAGGAGGGTATTGAGTAGGTGTAGACCACATAGAGAGAACTCTTTGAGTTTTGGAATAGAAGGAGAGTCCAAGGAAGGATCTTCACAGGGTTGTTGAACACCCTATAGACTCAGCAAAAAGTTGTTTGTGCCAAGGAGTGCCAGGAGGGCATCGGATTCTCCATCTAAAGGAGAAGGAAGGGAAAGGGTGAAGTCCCCTTAGATATCTGAGTAGCAGAGAAGCTCAGAAGAGATAACACCAAGCTAGCGTGCTGAGATTCTGCAAGGTGTGCAGGAGTCGTGGAAACCTTTTAAGGTTTCAGAGAAGGCCAAGCTCAGGAGGGAGAGTGCTTTTACACATAGAGGCCACAAAAGGTTGCAGAGGCCAAAAGGGAGAACTCTTTGAATATTTTAGAGTCCCGAAAGCTTAGGAGGGACAAAATATTTGAGTGCGCAGGTCAGAACAAGGGTCACAGATCTCATAGAAAAGAAGAAAAGGTCGAGGCCTTTAGCATTTGGTAATTCTTCCAAGTTTAGGAAGAAAGCACATACTCAAAAGGAGAGCACATCTGTCATCAGATCAGGCCAAAGGGAATATCTGGACCATTGAAGTTTCCATGTCCAGGGAGTAGTAGGAGAGTGCACAAAATAGGAGAGATCGTGAGTTGTCAGATCTTACACAGATCGTCGATAGCCATCGGATCTGGAAGAAGGAGCATGTGAGTTAAGCCCACATACGAGTAGAGAAAAGAAATCGGGGAAAGTCCTAACAAGGAAGGAATATCGAGATTTCAAATTTTGGGATTTTAGGAATTCGGAGGAGGACATGTGTCGCGAGATCTCCATTTTAGGGATTCAGACATCGAAAAACATAGAAGGGAGTCTTTCGACTTCGTGAGTGGCGAAGTCCCAAAACGATCTGGACCGTCCATTCGTGGGAGGACACATGGAAAAGATCAAGGAGTCCACTAGGATTTCGGATACCAGGGATTTGAAGGACCAGAGGAGAAGTGTCGTAGGGGTCACGAAGTTCCGAAATGTGAATTCCCGAAAGTAGGAGAAGGAGTATTGTCGGGAGAATTTTTTCATACCGGATATCAGGATTTCAGAAATCCTGAGGACGAGAGATCCAGGCTCTTAGGGAGGAAAATTCTGAAAAGATCAGGGTCATTGATCTGGGAGTGGATCACAGCCATTGATCTCGGCCAGTAGTGAAAAGGGTTGTATCGTCACTTTGGCATTTTGGATACCAGAAGCGCGCGAGAGCAGGGGTAGAGGAGACCTTGCATTGGGAAAGCCAAAAACATGAAAGTCCGAAAGCGTTTGGAGGAAGCCAACATTTCGGCATATCGGAGTTTGAAACTTTAGGAGTTCTGAGGACAAGGAGATCGATCATTTCGGCACTGGAAACCCTAAAAGTGAAAAACATGAAGAGTCGGGGAAAGGAAAAATCCCTGGAGGAGAAAAGCAGAGGAGAGATAATTTTAGGATACCGGGATTCGGTATTTTGAGTATCTTGTGGATGAGAGATCCGAGCACTTCGGCTTCAGAGAACCTCAAAACACGAAAGAGGGAGGAAGTCGGGGCACATGCATTTTGGCATTTCACATATCAGCTTTTTGAGGGTCTAGAAGACAGGAGGTTGGGTGCTTTGCGTCAAGAAACCCCGAAAGGGACTGCGGTCATGTGAGGGGTGGTCATATGGATTGAGGGTGTAGCCTAGGGAGCTAACCACGACTAAAGCCTATTTCAACAAATCGACATTTCAGTGACTGGGAGATCAAGGATTCAAAGACTCTCAACATCAGAACACAGAGAGTCCCGAAACCTAAATCTGCATTCCTGAGGAGGAAACGAAAGCGGTCATATTTAGAGACCATGGGGAAGCAGAAGGACCTGTGGATCGAAATTTGAGGTCCCGATAGGGATCTGAAAGAGCCGCTTCGGCTCAGTGGATGTGTGTGAATGATCCTTAGACCGGGAGGTCGCGCAGACCCTGCTGAGGCAGCGGGTTATTGCACCAAACGTCCATATTTCTCCCCGTTTTCCCAAAAAACATCGTTTAGGGCCTCAAAACGGCTCCAGAAGTGAAAAATTGCTAAAAATAGTAAATTACAAAAATTGCCAGAAAACTGTTTTGAGCCAGTTGGTAAAGGTGGGTGGCCACTGATATCCACCTGGATCAATCCTCCCTGCTTAGGAAGAAATTGTCTCCATTGCATTGAGTTCCCCCATCAGATGAGGAAATTTATGTTGAATTTGGCCCCGGGTGAGCCACTTTCCTTGGTGCAGGAGCTCCCCTACTTTGATGACTCGATAAAGTTGGATCCTTTATTGTCGAGAGCCTTTGATATGTGTGTCCACAATATAATCATTGGGTTCCTATTGTATGCATTCAGGGTTGAGCTCTATTGGTGTCAGTTGTTCTGCTACTTCTGAGGTGTCCAATAATGGTGGGAAATAAGGGTGAAGGATATCCACGTTGAACACTAGGTGCAGGCCAAGGAAAGGAGGAATGTTGAACTCAAAAGAATTATCCCCCATGGCCTTGCTGATGGTGTACGACCCATAACAGAGTGGGAGAAGCTTCTGATGGGGTCTTGTAAGGCGTTCTTTCTACAAGTGCAACCAAAATTTGTCACCCACGTGAAACTTATGTGGCACCCGATGTTGATCATGGCGCTGCTTGTACTTGTCATTGGACTTATGTAGGATATCCTAAACCTGTTGGTAGATGTGTTGGATCGACTCAATGAACTGGGTGGCTTTGTCAGCTTCAGTTAGAGAAGGAGATGAGTCAGTCGAGGTGACCACAAGGGGAAGTGCAACATCTCTGGGACCCAATGGTTGGAATCCCAACCCCACCTGAAAAGGGTTTTGGTCGGTTGAGATATGTAGGGCTCAGTTGTAGATATGTTGGACATATGGAAGGGTCTCATCCCATGTGTGAGGGTTCTTTGAATTATACATGTGAAGGATATGCACAATCATTCGATTTACGACCTTGTTTTGGCCATCTGTCTAGGGGTGGAAGGTCATCGATTTGGTGAGCTTGGTGTCCAGCAGTGACCAGAGGCTCAACCAGAATGTGCTAAGAAATCAATTGTCCCAATCTGAGACAATGGTTTGTGGGATTCCAAATGTACCTAGAATCGTTCAAAGAAGAGCTTGGCAGTGGCCTCTGCTGTGATGTTCTTCTTGCAGGCGACTAGAATCTCCATCTTAGAAAAGAAATCAACAACCACAAAAACACAGTCATTTCCCCTCTTCGTGGATAGGAGGCTCAACATGTAGTCCATTGAGATGGATTCCCATGGCCTGACAGGAGTAGGAAGAGGGGTTTTTTTGGCATAGGGGAACACCCAAGTTCTAGCTCCAAGAATGCACCAAGAAGCCCTAACTATTGGCCCTTTCGGCAACACCTATGAGGAAGATGCAATCTCACCCAAAGTAGCTATGGGGGGTTGTAGGACACAGATGTCTACAACTAAGGGAATACAAAGTGGATCCAATACAAGAACAACACAACATCTAGATGTCAGTTATAAACTTAGTCCTACCTCGCACATTTATCTGTCATATCTAAAACAATAATGGAATAACAGTATATCAAGAAAAAGAGAACACCACATCAATCACACACAACACCAAGATATACGTGGTTCACCCTCTCCCCAGGGCTACATACATAGAACTGTTCTTTATAATATATTAATATGAAAGCATACAGTTCTTATATGTGCTCTTAGCTAGCAGATCTTCTCTCTTTCTCTCTGTCTTCCCTCCCTACGCACCCAGCTGTAGGGTTGATCTTCACATACAACTAAAGATCTTACAACACAGACGTCCCTCACTTATATTTTATTCTCTCTCTCACTACAATAATCACTCATAACATTAACAGACTTGGGACTCTTTTCTAACCCCTCTTCCCTCATCTAGGTTCTTATTTATACATTATAATGACTCACCGATAGCCTTAGGCCAGAACCTAAGTGTCAAAACCCTAGGTGTATAAAACCCTAGGTCAACTTGACCCATGTTTTAAGGGCTTCATTAGCATGTCTTTCCTTCCTTGTCACACAGTGCTCCAAAGCATCCAACAGTGGCTTTTTCTGCTTGTTGAGCTGTCCACGATTTGTCTTCCTTGCTGATCTATCATCCTCAATCTCGTTCAACAACTTCCTTTCTCTTAATTCACTCCGTATTTTATTCTCTTATGCTCACTTTGACCTAGTATCAGTCACTGTGTCTTCTGCGCAGTTCGCATTCCATCTTTTCTACCTTAATCTTCACTTACTTCCATACCCAAGGGCCAACAGGCCACCAACACTCACATTTGACTCATCCCGAGGCACTTCAGATCTAAACCTTCTATTTTGCTTCGAATTCAGACTACATGGAGTAGCCTGTGCTTTCGTCTCTCTCCGCCCCCACTGTGTGCAGACTGGATTTTATGTGTCTGGTACCCAGTTTCAACTACACCTGGTACCTGGACCCTTCCTTTTTTTCTCTTACTTATGGTTGTGAGGTAGTTGGTTGTCATAGTACAGTTTCAACCAGCTCCCATTCACCAAACTTTCCTTCCATTCTCCATTCAAGGTTTTCAACTATGCAAATCCTCCTTCTGTGACATAGACAACCTCATATGGCCCCAACCAATGTGTTATAAACTTCCCTGGATGCTTCATGAATTTTTTATCATATACCAATACCAAATATCCTTGTTTGAAGGATTTCTTCTTGATGTGTTTGTCATGGTAGGCCTTTTCTCTTCCCTTTTGTACTTGCTCATGGAATCCTGCAATAAATCTATCTTCTTCTGGTTTTACCAACTACGCGAGCCTCTCTTGAACAACACTAGTGTCATCCATATCTGTAAAGGCTGCAATTCTTAAGCTTGGGACCAAATATTCCATCGGGACAACTGCTTCAAGACCATAAACCAACTTAAAGGGGGTTTGCATTGTTAGCTTCTTGCAAGTGGTTCTATAGGTCCATAATACTGTTGGTACTCTTAAATCCCAGTCATCCCTATTCACATTGTAGATCTTCTTCAATGTTGTCTCCAATATATTATTGAATGCTTCAACTGTCCCATTCACTTGTGGATGATAAGGTGTGCTCTTCTAATGGTGGACTGCAAATTCCTCAGTCAAGGCTTCAACGGTCTTATTGATGAAATGTGTGCCTTGATCACTCATAAGGATCGTTGGGCATCTAAACCTGGTTATGATGTCATAAAATATGAAGAGCGTGGTTGTAGTTTCACTACAGTCCTTAACTTCTCCTTCTTCAGCCCATCTGGTCAAGTACTCTGTCGCAATGATTATGTACCTTGCTCCTGTGCACTTTCTTGGTGGGTTTATAGGTCCCATGAAATCAATGGACCATTTCTCAAATGCTTGTAAGGTCAACTATGGTGATAAAGGCATTTCATCTCTTCTAGACAGTTTCCCAACTCTTTGCCATACATCGCAGGCTCTGTAGTAGTCCTTACCATCTCTGTGTAAATTAGGCCACCAGAGGCCAACTTAATAACCTTTTGCATTGTTCCTTTTCCTGCGTAGTGTCCTCCTACGATGTATTCATGAGATTATTCTAAAATTGGTGGTCTTTATGCTTCCATAATGCATCTCCTCAGGATCTCATCAGGTCCCATTTTATATAGTTGTCCGATTATAAGTGAAAATTACATAGTGCGCACTACTAGTTGTTTCTTCGAGGTGATTGTATATTCACTAGGTTCCATTCTTGTTGACAGGAACTCGACTATCTCGACAAAGTGATCATCAATATTTCTAATGGACAACAACTGTGCATCCGACAATGTATCCTCCATACTAGTAGGTTCCTCTCCATGTTCCAACCTTGACAAGTGGTCAGGTCCTTTGTTCATTCTCCTTGGTTTAACCACGATCTCAAAATCATATTCTTGAAATAGCAGAATCCATCTGCATATTCTCCCCCCCAACAATGGCTTGTTGACTAGGTATTTTAACACGGAGTGATCAGTAAACATTTTAAAGTGTCCTCCCAACAAGTAGTTTTGAAACTTTTGCAGCGCATACACCATGGCTAACCCTTCTCTCTCAGTGGTGGTGTAATTAATCCTAGTTGTTGATAGCTTCCTGCTAGTAAAGGCTAACGGGTGGTCAATGTCTCTAGCTCTCGATTGTGCTAACATAGCTCCTAATGCAATATAAGATGCATTGACATGCACATGAAATTCCTTGCTCTAATCTAGGAAAACCAGGATAGGCGCAGTAACCAATTTTTGTTTCAGTGTGTCGAAGCTCTGTTGGAATTATTCAATCCAATGAAACTGACAGTCTTTCTTCAAAAGCTTCTCCACGAGTTTTTTGATCTATGCATAGCCTTTAATGAACTTCATGTAGTATCTAGTATGTCCCAGCGCAGTGCACAACTATTTCAATGAAGTAGGAGGGGGTAGATCAACTATAATGGAAATCTTATATGGGTCTACCAGCAGTCCCTGCTTACACACAATATGACCTAACAACACTCCAAAGGGTGAAAAGAATATGCACTTCTTCAGGTTCAAGGCAATCTAACAATTTCTACACTTATCCAACATTAGTCTTAAACATTCAATATGATTTTGTAATAAGCTAAAAACAGTCCAATCATCAAAATATGCTTCCAGATATTTATGTAAAAACTCCTTGAATGCTTCGACCACCACCCTGGAAAATATGGCTGGGGAATTCTTCAATCGAAACAGCATCATTGTATACTAGTAGGATCCCCATTATGTTGCCAATATGGTCTTATCACGATCTTCCTTGGCAATCCGGATTTGATGGTATCCTGAAAATCCATCTGTAAAAGAATATACCTCATGTCCTCCTACATTATCTAACACTTCGTCAGTAAATGGTGTAGGGAATGGGTCATGCAAACAGGAATCATTTAGCTTCCTGAGATCTACATAGATCTTGATTTCTCCGATATTCTTATCCTGCACCACCATAGGGCTAATCCATTTTGACTCTTCAACAGGTTCTATGATTCCTGCTTCCAACATTCTGTCGAGTTCAATATTCACTTTCTCCTTATATTTAGGGTTCAATCTGTAAGGTCTCTGGCCTTGCATCTGGTTTCAAAGGGATCCTCATCTCTCCCATGATCACTTTAATTCTCTTCATATCAATGAACTTGGTTGGAAATAAGTCCTGATATTCATGCAGTAACTCTGTGATCTTGTCAATAGTGTAAGCATCCCAATTATCTCCAACATTTGCAATCTTCGATGTTTGCTCTATTCCAATATTGATTTTTTTTTTTATTTTAATTGGTTTTGTTGGCAAATATGTAACAGACAGCGAATGGCATGAGTACAGGAAGAATGTACAGAGGATTGTTAGCATATTTATAGCATATTTACAGGTAGCGTATACTTGTCATTGATGGCAAGTACAGAAGTGGTGATGGCTTGAGCATAGCAGCGATGATCAGTGGAGCAGTGATAATCGGGGAAGAGCATCAACTGTGTTCATTAGATCTATTTCTGAATTCCCGATGGCCGTCAGATCTGAATGAAGACAAGAAGAGTGCACTGAAAAGGAGGACAGATCTCAGACGTTAGATTCAAGTGCAGGATCCGACCATCATTGGATCAAGAAGAACCTGCACGTTCTTTAAAGTGCAAGGAGAAGTGAGCGTAATCGTAATATGAAAAATCTCGGCATAATCTGAGCCATCAAATCAAGATCACATCTGAACCGTTGATCGGAGTTTCGAGGATCACGTGTTGGAAATGTTAAAGAAACAATGCAACAGGAATCCTGATTTCTCGATATGAAAAATCCCGACGTAATATGAGCCATAAAATGAAGATCACATCTGAACCGTTGATCGGAGTTTCGAGGATTGCGTGTTGGAAATTTCAAAGAAACAATGCAGCAGGAATCCTGATTTCTCGATATGCAAAATCCCGACATAATCTGAGCCGTCAAATGAAGATCACATCTGAACCATTGATTGGAGTTTCGAGGATCGAGTGTTGGAAATGTCAAAGAAACAATGCAAATGGAATCCCGATTTCTCGATATGAAAAATCCCGACGTAATG
>SNQJ01S0065903.1:55357-84270 GCA_010110895.2 Picea sitchensis | reverse complement strand
ATTGAATGGAATAGAATTGGGGTTTTGTTAAATTATAAAAGTTGGAAACTATTCAAATTTTGCAAGTAGTGGAAGATCAAATGGTGGCTCCATGCATATTACTAATTGGACCACCTTTCTCATAAATCTACATGCCCTAGAGAATTTAGTATGTGAATTTAAACCTAATTGAAGAGATAGTACCTAGACATTTATAAATTTTTCAAATACTTTGTTTAAAAATCTTTTTTTAAATTTGTCGAATTATTAAAATAAATTAACACACACTAGGGACAATTAAGTCCCATCATAATGATGCAGCCAATCAAAATTCATGATATGAATTTTAAATATTTGATAAATATTTTTCATTTTAATAAAATATGAGTTTAACATATTTTTTTACAAAAGTTTGGAAATGTTTTAAAAAAGTGGTTAACTAGTATGAAGTCAACGCACATTGACTTCATACCAAACACGACTATTCCTAGAAAAGGAAAGGACTAATAAACAGATAGATTAGTGGATATTTTATACAAAGATACATCCAAAAGTTTAGGAATGCACTCCTTTCATTCCCCATTATTTCCATTGCGTGAAGAAACCAAAAACCAAGGGTATCCCAAAGTACAGAATATGTCATTTTAAGTAGCAGGTATGGTCAAAGAAAGTCCCCAATGCCATTAATATTTTGTTATCTTTTTACATTAAAATTTTGAGAAACTCACACAAATTTCTTGAAATGTTTTGAGGAATTGTAACATCTTACTCTTGCGCGCACGTGATTTGACTTATTCTTTGAGGACACTTGCGTACAAGTGATCTGGTTTAGTATATGGTTGTTTGTTTCACTTATGGATTCAGATGATGATGTTGTTGGACTATGATGTTATGTTATTTGATATCTATGTATATATAGGTGCTATTGATGGGTTTCTCATGAGTGTGCAGGACTCTTGATAGATTGAGGATGTCGATGGCATCAATGGACCTCCTTGGATTCTGAATCGAGTCAGGGAGTGGACTGTATATGGTTTGGGTATTTCTATTTATGCATATGTCACATATGATCGAGTACATTATGATGTTGTTTATGGATCGTTGACAGTGTTTCATTGATGGATGCATGCTGACGATTTATTGTTAATAAAACTCACATAAGCAATAAAGGGGAATTGCACAGTAACCAGATATTGAGGAAGAGGTGCAGCAACAACCTTACCACAGCCTACTAGAACTCCTTTCATAGCTCGAATTGTAGGTTAACTATTACCTAGTTCGAGAGATCCACGATGTCGTGAGGGCAGACTGAGACAATCGCTCATGAAGATTATAAGGGGATTGCAATAAGGAATGGTCGTTATTCCTTAGAGGCCCTTAGTCTCTCACAAGGTTTCCTGATGGATTATTGAATCCAAGGGTTGGACAACTACCAAAATAAGTCAAAGGCGAGTGGCACCCTTGCAGAACGTAGTGCGTCTTGAAGGGCATGTTGCATAAACGAAACTTGAATGAAGGCGAGTGGCACCCTTGGAGCATGGAGTGTGTCTTGAAGGCCACGTCACGATTTTTAATAAAGGTGAGTCAATGAACTTAAGTGAATAGAAAACAATAATTTTTTTTTTACTATTGTCGGACTTAAAAATAATTAATAAATGGGTAATTTTATTAATTATAAAATCTCCTAAAAAAATTCTAAGCCTAGTTCAAAATTTTTAAGAATAAGTCTAAATTGGGTAAGAAGACTAAAACTAATTAATAAATTAAATAAAAGGGGATGAAGAAAAATCAAGTTAAGAATTAAAAAGGAGAAACATTTTATCTAAATATTAATTGCATGAATATGTGCAAGAAATGCTAAATTGGAAATTAAGATAAGAAATGAAATAAATATAAAAAGAATGTGTAAACATAGAGAGGAATCTAGAGTCTAGTTAACTAGAGAAGAATCATAATTTAACTCAACACAGATTTAGAAAGGTGTCAGTGTTAAATTGGGAATAAAGGAATAAAAGACAACTAGGAGTGATTTAAGGATCACTTTTAGGAGATGTGAGGGAAAGTGTATTTTAATTAAATTAAATTTTGGAATTTTCTCGCACAACTATTGGAAAGGGTGACAAGTGTATGGGAGGAACAATTCTAAATTAATCAATTAAAAAGTCAATTAAATGTGCAAAAGGAATGTGTCATGAAAAAAAAAACACCTATAAAGAAATTGGAAAAGAGGAAAAAAGGGGCATGACGAGTATGAGTAGAGTTATGTTGTTGAACCCCGAATGGGGTGTCAGTGCAAGCCAAATGGCGCACGGATGGAATGCGGGTAGGCCAACGAGGCAGGGAGCCATGTGATGAGCTCGTGCCAACGCCCGCCGCCTCGACCCTGCATTAAATCGACTTTACATTGTTGCAGTAAATTTAATTCTGGTGCACCCGCCCCATTACTAACTTCTCTATGGCTTCTCCCACTGTATTTGCTTCTCATCCTCGCTCGCGGACCGCCTCCCACACCCCTCCGCTGCCCAGGCCTGGTTTAGACCAGACTCTCATGGTGCTCACAACCCTTGCCCACCTCTAGGCTCTCTACATTTGCCTGGTGCACTCAATCTTTGTCTGCCTTCAAACGACGAAACTTATGCCGCGTCAAAGAGGACAGTTGCGAAGAGGCTCTCCATGGCATCCTCCCCGACCCCGGGCCTCTGTTTCTCCCCCTGGTTCGCCCTCCATGATTTCCTTGCCGCCTCTGCAGTCCGAGCTAGCACATGTCGCCTCCTCCACCTCGCCTGCCTCTCAGTTTGAAAGATTAGCTATTATTGACAGTTCGTCGGGCTCTTCCTCACAATCCCTGGCCATCCCACCGAATTCCAGAACCCTCGAGCCTCCCCATGCACCAATAGCTGTTTTCTCAAGGCCTCCCATGGGGGCACCACCTCTTGTTCGAATGGCCCGAAACAATGCGAACCTGTCTTCCGACTCCATCCTTGACTCACAGTTGAAAGAAAGATTTACCATTATCTATGGTTTGGTCTTCGAACTCCGCCAGGGGATGGAGGACCTTCAATTCCATTTGTAGATCACGGATGGAAAGATTTCGACCCTCCTTCAGATTATTTCCTCTTTCCAAGATGCTTTCTCCTCCAACCCAGTAGGCGAGACTTCAGTGGAAGTACCCCATGCAGAGAACGACGAATGAAATGCTCAGACGCAACGTTCAACAAAGATCGTTGTGGAGCAGGTCGAGCATGAGAACGCAGAAGTGGAGAAGGTTACAGGACAGCAGGTGCTACAGGACATCTCGCCAGTTGCCAACAGGGACGAGAGCAACGTGGACGCTGACATGCAGCTGGAGAGCAAAGGGACACTCGTCGAAGAGGAGCCTTGGCACGAGGCCGTTCTTGCCACATGGCCAGGTTACTCGCCAAGTGTTTGACCCCACAGGGGTTCTTTACTTTTAATAGTTTCTTCTTTTAGTTGCATTCTAGACATCTTATTTCGGTTCTATAAGACTGTTAGAATATCAATGCTATACTCACCCGGCTGGCTGAACTGGTTTCCCCTCTATTGGGGCATTTCAGTAACTACAGTATGGTTACTATCATGTTTTTGTACCTCTGGTATGGCTTTTTGAAGGCCCTTTTTATATAAACCTCTTACTTACAAAAAAAAAAAAAGTTATGCTGCTGAAATTTATTGACTAATTTTTTTTGCAAGAGTTGGGATACCCAGCGCGAGAAAAAGACTGGTAGCTCAAACTTGCAAGATGAGCTGGGAGCTAGAGTTTTTTTGTTGTGGTTGTGCGTGGCCCCTTTGAGGCTCGAGAGGGTAAAGGGGAAGAAGAGTATCCCTAGCGTTGGCTGAGAGGTACTGGTGAAGTCTCAACGGTTAGAAAGCAGGAGGCAGGAAGGAGCACAAGTGCAGAATAACAACTTCAGATTCTCTGCCTTCGATTACGATATTTTGTTGTGGTGATTGCTTGATTTTAATAGGAAAAAAATTTGTGGACGCCTGATCCTTGTAATAATATGGGACTTTATTTAATTTCTTATATGTCCTCTAATGGTTGATGGGTGGTTACGGGATATGGAATGGATATTTTAATGTTGTTACCAACAAATTTTAACCAAATGTTGGAATTGTTAATTGTTGTTCCTCCTTTACAATTATATGGGAGCGCTTAAGGAAAAATGTCTTAAGTCACGGATTGAATAGAATAAGTTTATGTATAAAACTTTATTTTATAGGGATGCGCGAGAGGGAACTCTCCACTGTTAAGATTAGACTGTTCAATGTAATCTCTACCCTCGTACCTTCGACCATGCAAGTATGTAGGTTATGCACGTTGACTACATTTAGTTATGCCCTTTTCTTCTTTAAAATTTGGAAAATGAGATTGGTTGGGAGGGTTTTATTTTATCATAACTCAGTCGGAATACATGGCCACTGAGCCTTGAGTACTCCACGAGTCGAGAGCAAGATCCGAAATTTGTTAAAACTGGAGTCGATGACCCGTTGCAGCTTACTCTTGACTTCCACAACGAAGGATAACAGAGTGCGGATATTGTTCCAGGATTAGTACTTTAATGATTGTCTAACGAAGGTACCAATTCCCTTGACGGAAGGATGTGTATGGATTAGTGAGAGAGAAGAGACAGAGAATTGAAAGCTTCCAGATTAGTATAATTATAGTCCCTTCGTTAGCGAATTAACTTCTGGATCGTAGAGGTTGTTTCCTTCTCCATTGCGCTGCGCCATGTGCATGTGTGTCTTCGTCGCTGCTGAACCAGAAAAAAGGGGGTAAATAAAAACGATTTTTTATCCTGAAATTTTCGTCCTGTAGATTCTCCTCCTACCGCGCTTCTCTAGTGGAAGCTTGCAGCTTAAGTTAGGAGGGAAGGGGCAAAATATGCCCATTCCTGGACAGTCCCTTCCCATGCGCAAGCCTACTCGAAATGACCTGAGCTCCTCGATGCGTGGATATCCGACCAGTCTCACCCTTCGAATTTCATTTGGGGTGGTGGTTTCTTATTATAATTTAAGGTTTAGGGGGGCTAAATAATTATTGGTATACTTTATTGACATCCATTTGGGGTGGTGGTTTCTTGTTATAGTCTATGTTTTAAAAATCCATATATATATATTTTTTTAATGACTAGGGGTATGGTAACGGTGGCAGCATTGTATTCGTGAGACACGGGGTCGAATCCTGAAGGCTACCTTATAACCTCTAGGGAGAATCACACAACCCGCAAGCACGCTTTGGATAAATCGAGGTTTGAACTCGTAACCTGCCAGCACCAATGCTTTAACAATTAGTTCGTTAGCCATTAATATTGGAGTTAATTGATATTTATTGTTGAATAAGTTTCTATTATTATTATTATTATTATTATTATTATTGTTATGAAGTGTCTAAATAACTAATAAATTAAGGCATAGATTTGTATTTCCATTAAATGTAAAACTTAGTTTAAACACAATAAGGGTCTAAATATCCATAAGGTTCATAATCTCTTATTTATCCAATGATTTATTAGTTAATTGTTTCTTTTACTATTTTCTCTTATATAATGGTTAATATAATCATTATTATATTATTGTTGTCAAATTTAACATGTTTCATCCAAGATTGGTATAGATGTTAATGATGACCTTGTGGGGAATGTTCTAAGGTTGGTATGTTGTAACTGTTTAAATAAGTGTTAAGTGTCTAATTCACAATAATAATGATGTAAACTAGAAAATAGAAGGTGATTACCCTCGCGTGCCTTGAATAAGGTTTATGTGTGTTTGCTTGTAATTATTCATTCGTTCCCTGAAATTATTAGATTAGACTCCATGTACTTTAGATTAATTAACAATTGTCTTGTGCCTTGAACGAATGCAATGTACAGATGATTGGTGATTAGTTTACTCTTGCTCCTTGGATAATGTTAATTCATGACTAATTAAGTGATTCGATTACTAGTGAACCTTAAAAAACGTTAATGTGTGATTGATACAGTATTAGATTCCTTTGCGCCATGAAATTAAACTAATAACTTCTCTTGCGCCATGAAATGATGTGATGTATGTTGAATTGAGTTATTAGATTCTCTTGTGCCATGAATTTAATGCGATTATGACTGGTTTTGTAATTAGATTACTTGCGCCTTGTAGATAGAAATGATTGATTTAATAATTGTTACTAATGCGTCAATAAATATTGATGATGCATGATTTATTTAGAACTATATTACTATTGCACCATTAAATATTGTTGATTTATGATTGATAATGATAATGATTACCCTTGCGCCATGGTTAATTGATGTTAGGATTGATGGATTGATGAAATAGATGATCGTAGATGTTGTTGATTTAGTTAGTTGCTTGGATTGATTGGGTTAGTGGGATGTAGACACCTCCTTGTTCCTCATAATAATCGCCAACCCTAAGACCTTAAATGGTTAAAATCAATTGGAACATGGGATCGAACGTTGCTTATGTGTCCTGAAGGTCCCAACCTTGCAGGGTAGGTTGGGTGGGTAGTCATTTTATATTCTTTATATGATTGAATGTTGTTGTAATTTGCTTCAAGCTTTTATGATGTGCTAATCTTCTATGTTATTTATGATTATGTGTCGCTATCCTTCGTTGACGAGTTGATTGTGTCGTTAGTGATTTCCATGATGAGTAATTGGTACTGCTTTACTTATGATGTTGTTGAATAGGCGTTTCCATGATCATGTTTTGATGTTAATTTCTTAATGCAAAAAAAACATTTACCCTTGGTGCTTTGACTTTTCTTAGGCATAACAAAGGGTGGTTACAGGAATATCATATGTTCAACAACACAAGTATTCCAACAGAGGACGAACACCTTCAGTAACCACTCACAAAACCAAATAAGATATCAACACGCCAATGTTTTGACATGGTAAAACCCCTACGGGGAAACATCCACAGCCCCATCCAATTTATTAATGAAAAAGAAAATTTTACATAGAGATTTACAAAAGATTTTCTCAAAATCAATCATCAACAAATAACCCTCCATGTTCTTTAAATAGAGATCATGGATCAATCGAGTGTTAATACACAGATCAATGTAGTCATTAATATCTAGGAGAATACGAACCATCGAATCGATCTATGTCGGGAACATATCATGACTGTAATATTTCCTAACTACAAATGTATACTATTGCGTATTAACGAAACACATATTTACCTAATGGCACATTAGAACAAGTTGATCTTAACTAACTCCTAAGTGTCTAAATATCCTAACATTCTCCCTTAAGAATAAGTTAGGGTAGGATTGAAGGATTTACAAAGGTGACACAATAGGGGAAGGAAGGAGGCATTAGAGCCTATCCCCCCTTAATGACAATTTCTTGAACTCCTAACATAGATCGAATTTTGGAAAACGTTGCTTTTGTAAGAGACTATGTGAAAAATTTTGTAACTTGATCTTTTGTAGGGAAAAATAGCACTTTAATAACTCGCTTTCTGATGAAGTGCATGTGTATCTCAATGAGTTTGTTGCATTATTTTTTAACTAGGTATTTGGAAAGCTTGATGGCACTCTGATTGTCACACTAAAGGGTTGTCGAATGTTTTTGTTGGAATCCAAAGTTTGAAAGGCTATGTCGAATCCACAAGACTTATTGACTTGCATTAACCGTTGCTCGGTATTCTTCTTTTGTTGAACCCGAGAGACAGGCCCTGAACCAAGGTTGAGAACATAACTTGCAGTAGAATTTTGATCATCAGGGTCGTTGGCCCAATACAAATCAGTGAAACCAACCAATAAAGGAGTCCCCCTGAGTTGTAATGTATCATGAACTGAAATGTACCCCGAACATACCGAAGTATTATTTTAGTTTCTTTCCAATGGCTTTCATGGGGTTTTTTCATATACTGGGAAACAAGACCAACATCAAAGAAAATATTGGGATGGGTATGATCCAAGTATAATAGGATACCAACTAATTGATGGTATAAAGTGGCATCAACTTTAGGATAAGTACAAGTGGCAACAAGTTTGACTCCAAACTGGAAGGGGGAAGGGGTTGGTTTTGAATATTCCATGTGAAAGAGGTGAAGAAGGTCACAAGAATACTTAGACTGGGAAAGAAAAATTCCTTCTTTGGTTTGCAAAACTTGGAGGCTAAGGAAATAGTAAAAATATCCTAAGTCGTTCATTTTAAATTTCTTCTTAAGGCTATTATTGACATGGTTTAAAAGTTTTGGGTCACTACCAGTAAGGATGAGGTCATCAACATAAAGAAAAAGGATTATGATATGGATTCCTAATTTATTGGTATAGACATTAGGGTCATAATGGAAACTAGAAAATCTGGTGTCAATAAGAAAGGTGTCCATTTTGGCATACCAAGCTCAGGAAGCTTTCTTAAGACCATAAAAATATTTCTTAAGGCAAAAAACAAGGCTAGATTCATTCTGTACATAGTCAGGAGGTTGTTCCATATAGATTTATTCTTGAAAATCCCCATGCAAGAAGGCATATTTAACATCCATTTGATGGACCTACCATTTATGTGAGGAAGAAAGGGATAGAACAATGTGGTTGGAATTCATTTTGGCTATAGGGGAAAATGTTTCATTATAGTCTATGCCTTCAACTTGAGATAACCCTTTGGCAACTAATCGAGACTTCTATATTTCAACACTTCCATATGTTGCATACTTAGTTCTATAGACCCATTTACATCTAAAAAGTTTTATTCCTTTCTAAAGAGGTATAAGATCCCAAGTATCGGTTTCCAATAAAGAATGATACTCTTCATTCATTTTTGTATCCCAATCTGGATGACCTGAAGCTTCTGCAAATGTCTCTGGATCATGAGTCTCTAAAAATTAAGCCAAAATAGAAGAGGCTCGTTGGAACTGTGAATGTGTTTGATGTTGGTATGAAGGATCACCAACAAGATCACCAATTGTTTCTCATGTTTAATTGACCCATCTAGGAAGTAGTGGTGTTGGTGCAGGTTCAGGTTCAATGGACTCATCTAGAGGAAGGAGAGTACAAGGAGGTGGATTTGTGTCCTAAATGTCATCATCTAAAGAAGAAGAAGAAACCAGAATAAGAACAGAAGAAGGAACAAATTCCAAAGATGGATCGTACGCCAAAGCAAGCAAAAATGTTGAATTAGGCTCGTAGGCCAAGAGATTTTCATCAAATTTAAAATCTCTTCTAATAATAATTTCATTACAATATGGTTGAATAAGTATGTAACCTTTGGAATTTTCAAAATAACCAAGAAAAATACACTTCTCACTTTTAGGTTGCAATGATTTCCTTTTCTCATTGGGAATGTGAGCCCATGCTACATTGTCAAATACATGGAAGTGACTTACATCTGGCTTAGTTTTATTCCATTCTTCTTCCAGTGTTATATTTTTAAGAGCCTTTGTGGGAGTGTGATTTACTATGTAATTTTCAATGTTAATGGCTTCTGCCCAATATTTTAGACTTAATCCTTTATATTGGATCATACAATTAGTCATTTATTTTAATGTGTGGTTATTTCTCATAGGAACACCATTTTTGTTGTAGTGTATATGGAACAGTTTGTTTCATTTGGATGCCCTGTGCAATGCAGTAACTTGTAAATTGATTTTTCACATATTTTCCTCCATTATCTATTCTTAACCTTTGAATTCGATGTCCATATTTTTTTTCTACAAGGGCCTTGTAGGCCAAGCACTTGTCAAAAACTTTATTCTTGAGTTTTAAGAAGTAAAACAATGTGCGTCTAGAAAAGTCATCAATGAAAGTTAAGAAATACTTGCACTTAGAAAAAGAATGAGAAGAAAGTGGACCACACAAGTCACTATGAACAAGCTGCAAAGGGGTCAAGGAATGATAAGAGGTATCTTTGTCAAAATTTTCTCGATGATGTTTGTCGAGAACACAACTGGAAAAAACACCATCTCTATAAGAAATAAGAGAATGACCAGTCACCATATGTTGATTACATAGTTGTTTCAATGAGTGATAGTTAAGATGACCAAACCACTCATGTCAAATTTTGTTGAAGTCATTGCTATGAGAAACAAAACCTGATGGAAAATATGATGTCCCAATGTTGTCAAAATTGTACAAGTTGGTAATATCATCAACAATTCCAGTTGCAGGAAGGTTAGGGAACATGTTAAAAGGATTCTTTGGATATGGTGCAATGGTGAGGTGAAACTCTATGATTTTACCTTCACATGAATGAGTGATTTGATATCTTGACAAAGGTTGAGAAAGACTTGGAACACATAATACATCATTAAAGAATGACCAAGTCTATCTAAATCTTCAAACCTACTTACAAGAGATCTATCATCACCAACATATATTTTCTTGGTGTTACATTCATTTTAGAGTGGAAAATATGGTTTTATCCTTAGACATATGATAAGGACTTAAAACCAAAGAAGCCCTCATCGGAAGAAGAAGTAGGATTGCATTGAAAGAGAAACCGAAGTAGAAAGTGCATGTCCATGAGAAGAAGAGTAGTAGTAGAATCTACTATATTGATGTTGTGCTTCTTTATCACTGCTTCTAAATTTGTCATCTTCTCTTAAAACATTTGGACTCATCTTGGTCATTTGTGTCCAAAAAAAGGAGTTAATGTCTATTGAATGCTTCTTATTTTTAGTTTTCTATCCTTTGTCACCATTAGGGTTGGGTGGCCAATTGGGTTTGGGACCCTTGTTTGGATTGTTGTTGTGGCGAAGATGTTTCTTCTTGAGAGGTTTTGTTGGGGTCCTAACCCACACACAGGTAGAAAAATATATTCGGATGTAATAAAGGTCCAATATAATAAGATTGCTCAATACAAAATGGGAATAAGGTGGATGTAGGAATACCTAATAGAATCTTCCTTCTAGAAGATCTTCCTCACAGATGTTCTTTTAGTATAAATTGGAGTCGAGGGTATGAGAAATCCAACTTGGATATTATTGTAATAGAGCTACATGGCGGAGGTTGCCCCCTCGAGAGGCAGTGAACAGTGATTTCAGATTCAAAGTGTTATTTATTTTATTATTCTCATATCATTTGGGTTGTATTGTGATGAATGTTTGGTTATATTGTTATTCTTCCATTACTAGCATTTTATTTTTTTGTTACGCACATACATTTTATATAAATTTATATTACAAGTGGTATCAAAGCACTCCTTGAGTAGAAAGCGTGGGTTAATTTTTTTTGAGAGTGAGAGGCGATATTTACGTCTTTGAAGCCACCAGATATCTATCGTTTGGCATAAACCAGCGGTTGGGGATTCATACATGCAGGAAAAAACAAGTG
Source organism: Picea sitchensis (assembly GCA_010110895.2). NCBI lineage: Eukaryota > Viridiplantae > Streptophyta > Pinopsida > Pinales > Pinaceae > Picea > Picea sitchensis. The sequence goes on along the minus strand of SNQJ01S0065903.1, from coordinate 72,983 downwards.
GTACCAAAGCACATCACGGTAGCCATAGCAACCCCTTTGGGTACCCTTCAAGTGGTAGCACATTAGACAACACCTGTATACGGATTGGCTTAGATCTCTTGAATCCCTCCATATTTAAATTGATCAGTCACTTGACTACTATAGTTTCACCAAGAACAATACTCGGGAAAATACTCTCTAGTATGCGGGTGGTCGGTTAGTACGGCTAAGGGTATAGTTTATCCTCCTTAGTTGGTGCCACGAGGATATTGGGCCGATTACTACTTATTGGACCCACATGTATATCAGAGAATTATAACAGAGGGAAAACCCTTGTGCGGCACAACCCTTGGACATAACACAAACAAAATTAAAGCGGAATGAGATCTATTGTTGAGAGTGTTTTATCAATGACCTCGGGGATGAGATTGAGGGCCCATGTCCTCATGGCTCGACCTCAAGTTGGGTGGAAATTTGTATCTTCTCAAAACCAAAACCCTCCTTTATCCCTCACCCTAAACCGATAAATCCCACTACTCCCTCTGCTCACTAAAGATCCAAAATTGATGGTAAATGGTTGAGCGCTCCAACTCAAGACCTTTGTTATAATTGTGAAGACAAATATTTCACAGGACACAAGTGTCAAGAACAAAATATTTTTTATGGCCTTCTCTAAGGATATTTGGGAAGGGATGTAGAAAGAATCCACTATTATTACGAGTCACAGATCCTTGACATAACCCCTCCCTCAGGACCTCCCGAAGTGGAACCGGTCAATTCCCTCAATGCTCTCACCACTTGGTTTTCTCAAGCTCCCAAACCCTCCAGAGATAATTTAGCACATCAAGCATCGGAGGTCATCATTACGGTTGATAGTGGCAACACCCATAATTTATTCATCGTTGCATTGCAAAAGAAACTTCATTGCTACATCATTGTAATAATTTCAAATCATGATGCTTGATAGGTTGGTTCCGCTGAAATGTGGAGACATTGTGAAAATGTCGTCTCCATTGAAATTTGACTACCACACAATCCCATATGTTTTCTATCGACATGGGGGTTTGTGACATTGTGTTGGGATTGGACTGGGACTTTGGGTCCCATTCTCATGGATTTTAAAGGGCACCCAACTATACAATTGACCCGGAGGAGACCATAATATAGAAGTTCAAAGTATCTGGTTCACACGAGATCATTAGTTCCCCATGTGGAAAATCTTCTCAAAGGTCATTACGGTGTTGTTGTGCCCAACTCCATGCCATACAAACCCAGCAGAGGAACTTGCCCTGGGTCCCATAGAGACCTCTAAACCATCCTTTAAACATCAATTGGTCTTTCCACTCCCCAGGGACTCTATCCTTCAGTGGTGTTCATGATCATTCCATTCCCTGGTACCCAAAATCCCTTCTCCCAGCCTCCGTGCAGTATTGTCCTTTTCCCAAAAATGAAATTAGAGAAAATGGTGCAGAGGGAACTCCTTAATGCATGTGTTATCCGTCCTAGTACAAGCCCTACTCTTCTCCTGTAGTCATAGTCCTGAGGAAGGTTCTTGGCCCGAATGTGTGTCCTGACTTTCGTGCCCTCAACAAACTTACCATCAGAATAAATTCCCCATTCCCATGTCGGTGATGACCTACAGATGAATTGAGTGGCCAATTCTTCCACTAAACGATATTTTTGGGCTACCACGGATACATGTATGAAGGAGGGAGACATTCCCAAGATTTCCTTTAGAACTCATGAGGCCACTATGAGTTTTTGGTCATTCCCTTTGGCTTGTGTAATTCCCCATCCACCTTCCAAAGCCTCATGAGATGTCTTACGTCCTCTTTTCTTCGCCATTTTGTCTTGGTTTTCTTTGGGCTGATATCCTCATGATGAAAACTTCCTGGACATACCATATTGCTCATGTGAGTTGAGTTCTCCATCTACTCTCTCTGACACCACCTTTTTCTTGAACAGGTCTAAATGTGCTTTTGGCACCACAGTAGAATACTTGGGTCATTTTGGTTGGCAAAGATGGCGTCGAGGTGGATCCTAAAATATTGAAGCTATGCAAGGACTAGCCTCACCCAAAGAGACTCTTAAGAGCTTGTGTGTATTTCTTGGCTTAACATGGTATTATGCTTAGTTTGTTAAGAATTATGGGAGATTGTAGCACCTCTCATTTGCTCTCCTCTAAAAGAACTCTTTCATTTGGACTCCAGCCGTTGCTCAAGTTTTTTCAAACCTTGAAGATGGCTATGTGAACCACTCAGGTCCTCACCCTTCGATTTCACAAGGACCTGTGTGTTGGAATGTGATACCTCGAGGAAAGGGTGGTGTTGTCCATATCTGAGAGGGTTGACCACTTTGGCAACTACCCGATGACAACTATGAAGAAATGCGGGCAAATCCATCTATGAAAGGAAATTTTGGCTATTTTTCATGTGGTTGATGCAGCCCTTATCTATTGGGAAACATTTCCAAATTAGTAGGACCATCAAAGCCTCAGTCGGCTCTGGAACAACACATTTCCTCCCAGACAACAAAAATGGGTGACTAAACTCTTTGGATATGATTATGAGATCATTTACAATAAAGGGAAAAGAGACAATGTGGTTGAGGATGCACTTTCTAGGAAATATGAAGATGAAAGGATCCCTTTTTCTCTTTCATTCATTGTGCAGTTGAAACCAATCCATTCACCAAGAATGGATACAAGATCCCAAAGGTTCGCAATTGATACAACAATTGTAGTTCAATGCTCCATCTTCCCCAAGTTACTCTTGGATCCATGATGAACCTCGATATAAAAAGTGCCGTTTGTATTTAAGTAAACAATCAAAGCTTAAATCCACGGTACTTTTTGAGCTTCATGCTACACCCAGTAGAGCCTCGGGTTCACCAAAACCCTATAGCCGGTCAAACGTTCATTTTTTCGGGATAGTATGAAACATGACATTCGTAATTTTGTAGCTAAATGTTATGTGTGTCAACACAAAAAGGGAAAAACAATCAAATCTCATGGCACACTACAAGCTGCTCTCTCAATTCCACACACTATTTGGAAGGAAGGATATCTCTATGGATTTTACTCACAAACACCAAATCTGGCAATAAATCCTTCATCATGGTGGTTGTTGATCTCCTTTTCCAAGTATGCTCATTTACATTGCCCTTCAACACCCATTTATAGCATCCGATGGCTCAAATTTTCATGGATGGAGTCTTCAAGCTTCATGGCATACCACCTCTAATGTGTTTTGATGTGACCCAACTTTCACAAGCAATTTTTTGGCAAAGTATTTCAATATACAAGGCATCGAATTGCATCTCATCACGACTTATCATCCCCAATTTGATGGCCAAGCGAAAGTTGTCAACAAGTGTTTGGAAACATATTTGAGGTGTTTTGCCTCCCGAGGAAAAGAAAAATCGATGGGATCAATGGTTAACCCTAGTTGAATGCACAACGCAATACCATACAACCACCGCATGAATCCTTTGAAGCGGTATATGGACAAAATCCACCTTCAATTCTCTGTACTAGATTTGCCTCGAAGGTCAGGCGGTTGACCTAACACTACATTTCGAGAGGCTATTGCCATCTACCCCTCAAAGAGAATTTGGTCATGTACAGTCGCATGAAGAAACAAGTGTTGAAGGAAAATCTCCCCAATAGACAGGTAGATCTCCTCTTGAGCTAGACTCTTAACTCTTAAGGCAGAAGATGATTATCACGGACGACTTCCTTTTAGATCTAGATAAACAAATGTGTGTGAGGAGGAAGGAGAAAGTAAGTACCTTTTACCGGTGTTTGTCCCTACACAGTACGAGTTGAGCTCCAATATTGAACTCCCTGTTAAGCCCTATGGGCAAACAAAAGTACAAACAACTTCCTACTCTGTCAAGATTAGTTCAAAATAGATCTCTCTATTAGAGACAAATTCATGTGAGATCAAACCTGATTTGAAAGAAACAGACCAAACATATTATATTAATGGGAACAACAATGAAGAATACTTAAAACCATAGATGTGAGTGCAACAAATTCATCAATCCCTCCTCCATATGAACCTTGCTCAAGCAGGTCCACACCGCAGATATTTGAAGTTCTCCAAATGACAACTTCTTCCTTGAGATGCTAAGTTGGATGCTTCTGACTACTTTCCCTACATCCCTTTCACCATGAGAAGACTGTTTATATAGGTTTAGAGGGGCCCAACCATTTGAGATATATTTGGGGTAGGACGGGATTTTCCTCCTTGAGTTATGGATATTCCCTAAGATGTAAGCGACCAGGGATTCAAAATCTAACTACCTTGAGATATTGAGGATATTTACCCTCATTCTTCTCAACAAACCAATTTTATGCCTAGAATAGGTAGCACTCCTCCAAAAAGGTCATTAGATCATTATAGCACTCCCCAAGAGAAATAAAGCAAGTGTTAGTGTTATAACGCTCCCCTAGAGGAATTGAATGAGTGTTATAAGCCCCAATAGTGTATGGGGGGCTCCTCTATAAATAATTTTTAGTGGTTCTTCTAATAGCAAGAGACTTGTATTTCTAGTAAACTGATTCCTCCTCTTCAAAACTAATCTTTGAGGTGTCCTAAGTGTCACTGTCATGTTGTTGGAGGCATGACATAGGCAGAAGGTGGTATGATGTCAACAACATTTATACACTTGCAGTCAATATGAAACACTTGCGACACTTGTGACACTTACCAAGTGTCACATTTTGAGTGTAATAGATTGCCCCAAAGTGTAAGGGTTAGAGGCGAGGCTGATAAGCTGAAATGCGCCTGGACTTTCAAGCAAGGGTGGGGCTTAGCAAATAACTTGTGGTGCACACAACCATCAGAGCAAATATTGGACGTAAGCTACAAACCAGAGGAAGGAATATACCTATGCTTGAGTGATAAGAGGCTTTCAAGGTATGGGTATAAAATACACTGGAGATCCATAATTATATTGATAAAGAAAGTTATAGCCACCAAAAAAATACACTATGGATCTATACTCCCATGACACAGTTGATAGTATCCACAAAGAATACAAGGTGGATCTATGAGATGACAAGGAACATAGCCGACCAATACAAAGTGGATCTATGTGACATTATATGTGTCATTGTTCAGAGAAACTCTATCACAACTAGGCAAAGTACATATTAGTGATCCCACTCAACCCAAGGTCTTCTTCTTTTGATTCCGATGTAGTACAAAATCTAACCATGCGAGATAGATGTCTTGATGTGAACATGGAAAAACCACTTGATTACCGGTCAATGATGTAAGCCATTAACAAGCTGAGGCTCCACCATTGATGTCAATGATTCAAAAGGTACTCTAGTACATTCCAGCAGATGTGAATGGATGAGATAGAGTTGAACATCAAGACCATCCAATCCCGGAGGTCAATGTAAACCTTGTCGAATGTAGGGAGGCGCCATTGAGGCATCACGAGGGTCCCAAAGTACTAAGCGGTTTCTAAGTCTAATTCACGGATAATGTATTGAAATTAAAGCAGGGAATAGAATCTATCAAGCAGGAGACCTTGATGTATCCCCATCAAGCGACACAAAAGCAGAGACACAAAGATGTAATTTGGTAGATCAAATGAACATGGTTCTTTCCTGGTATTGAGACAAATTGTTGTGATGGTACGACTCTCATTGGAATACTTCCCTTGAACACTGAGGTACATTAGTAGAAACATGACATGGAAAAAAAATATGCATTGGATACTGTGACTTTTGTCAGATGAATCAAAGGAGTGACTTTCGTTGGGTGATCCAAAGGAGTAAGAAAAACTCAAAGGATTGGTTCAGTGCAGAGGTTCAGTGGATTAAAATGCGTGCAAAGACAAGGTGTCATGTTCAAGGGTGACTCTAAGAATTACTTGGTAATGTTCTCCAAAACTACTTGGCTTGCTTCCTTCAATCTTTCCCCCATCCAGATAGATGAGTACCTCTTTTTAATTTAATGAGCTCGAGGAGGGTAACACATGCCCTATATAACTCACCTTCGGTAAGTTCCTCTTCCTTTGTTTAACGAACTGGAAGAAGTAAGGGTTCAATCCCATATGGGCCCTTCAATGTATGATGGTTTAACGAGTCCAGAGAAGGTAAACTCGAAGGTTTTTCATGATTATAGAGTTTGGAAAAACACTTAAAAGAGAACTCTCTCAGTTCCTTTTTCGTAAAGTAGTTTGATGAGACCAAAAAAGAGAGAAACTATCGCTCAATGGATGTTTTCTTCAAATACTTTAATGAGCGTGAAGAGAACAAGGTCGCTCGGAAGTATTTTCATGTTTAGAGAGTCTGAAAAGAACTTAAAGGTGACTCCAATGTTGTCCTTTTTCGTAATGTTATTCTCGCGAGGCCGAAAAAGATATAAACTATCACTCGAAAGATGCCCTTTCAAACCTTTTAACGAGTGGGAAAGGAAGCAAGGTCACTCGACAATCTTTTCATGTTTAGAGAGTCTGAAAAGAGCTTAAAGGAGACTCCAGGGGGTTGCTTTTTCGTGTATCCATACAGGTCCGAAAAAAGAGATAAAAGTCTACCCAAATGCATTCTCATGTATTTACGAGCACGAGAAAGAACAAAGACTAAGATCGGTATGCCCCCAGCTTGATAGCTAGTGGCTTAACTCTAGAATGATCATCAAAGGCTGGAGACATGCCCTCCAAGCTTCAATTCATTCACCGACTTTGAGGTTGTCACCAATTTCTCTACTAGATGAGAAAAAGGAGAAGGGTGGAGGAAAAGAAGGTTCAAGAGAGGTGATTATTTCATTTTTTAACTAGCTTGATACAGAGAGGAAAACTATGCTCGTGGCCTCTATTTCATGTTTTAACAAGCTTTCCATAGAGAAGAGAAACTATGCTCGTAGCTTCTTCTTGATCATGGCTTTCGAGAGGAGAACGCTCTGGAAGGATACCATGTCAAGGGACAAAACTCGGTCATGGCTTCCAGGAGATCTTCGCTAGATGGAAGATAATCACTCGGGAAGGAACACATGTCAAGGATCGTGATAGGGGTAAGGAGATCAGGCTCCAATAACCCTAACGAAGAAATCACCATGTCCATTACCGGATCCAAATCATCAGAAGGCAAAGGCATAGGAGACGATGGAAAATCAACATCAGGAGGGGAGATAGAGTGTATATCTTCCTGAATTTCTTCACGAGGGGGTGAAGGTTATTATCCCAAGGTAACTTGTCAATGCAAAGCATTTCCAGAATAGATGCATCAGAAGGAAAAGTTGGGGAAATGTAGTTGATCGCAAACGACAAGGAACTCAACCATGATTGCATCGAGGAAACGTTAGGTGCCAATAGATGTTGGTCATCCGACGAGGGAGAAGCATATTGGATAGAAACGTATGATGTTTTAGCTGGACTAAGTGGCACAGTGTCACCTAGTGCATTGAATTCCAATAGACAAGATACAATCCAAGGGTCATATGATCCCAAAGATTAATAAGACACAGTCAAAATCATATCGACGGTGGCAATATGATGTGTAGTCGGTGGAAGTGGTGTAGGGAAGGTACCCATGAGGCTAGAATCTTTTAGTAAGCCAACACCAACACTTCCATATGTGATCTTGTGGTCTCCCAAGAAAGGAATATTGTTGGTAGCGGGAGCGCGAGCATCGGTCGTGCAAAAATCCAACTGATCAACAGTGACAATTTTTCCCTGATGAGGAAATTGGACACATCGAAAAACTGATGAGGCAACGACAGTCATAGCATAAAACCAACTTCTTCCAAGTAACAAGTTGTAATTGAGGGGAGCATCGACCACCTCGACATTAACAATAATAGTTTTTCCACCCAATTGGATGGGCAGGGACTGTAAAATCTCATGGGGATGAAAACCTCGCCCATCAAAGGCACGTAACATCGTTGGGGATTTGTTGAGTGCATGTGATTTTAAACCTTTCCAACACGCTAAAGACATGACACAAGTTGAGGCTCCCTCATCCAGAATAGTTTGGTGGATTTGTTGATTCTGAACAATAACATCAACTTGAAAAGCAAGTTGGTGAGAGAGTCGAGATGTATAATTGTCTAGGTTAAACATGATCTGGTTGGATGAATCGGGATCAACAACACCAATAGCAGCCAAGAGTGGCCAAGAGTGTTCTACGTTGATTGGGGCAGTGTTGTAGAACTTCTAACGTAGACATAGCACACGGTGCTTGAGCCAAATCTTCAACAATGTTGTAGTTCTAGGTGGCATGTGAACTAGGATTAAAGGTAGCTTTGTGGATAGTGCTCTTAGGAGGGCGTAAGATAGATTCGAATGTGGGTTTATCAATCTGAAGTGGTCCAGACAGAGTATTAACCGATGGAAGACTAACAGAGGACGATGATGGATCCGGTAAAGTACCGGTACCATTAATGTATTTTCCTTTGTCAGGGTTGCCTAATGTGTTGTATGTCTTAGAGCGAGTGGTAAAATTAATCCCATTAAACATATAAATATGTGCACTCGACGAGGCCTCATCATTAGGATGGCTAGAACTGCCCCAAGGAGAGGGGGTTTCAGCAACCATGGATTGTTGTTGTGGAAAAGGATGAGTAAGCACAACGGGTTGTGACTTTAATTGGAATTTTTTTTCCACTTCATTGCAAAGTGGATAGTCTCGAGTGTAGTGATCGTCACCACAAATGATACATGGGAATTTCAGATTCTGTTGTGTTTTCTTTTCGGTAGCAGGTGTTTGATTTTTTGGTTGTTCATTATTATTTTTGGATTTATTCTTTGTCTTCTTCTTACCTTCGGATTTTTTTGAAGGGGAAGATTAAACTACATTCACCTCAGAGATCTGAGTTTGGGGGGAGGTAGAGGAGAGTGCGGTCAATTGGGAAAAAGATTGAGTTTTGACAGAACCGATAACACCATCCGCATGAGATGAGGATGACGGCTTAGATGGATCAGTATTAGCTCGAGCTGCATTTGGAAGAAAATCATACAAAGTAACAGATTGGGAATAAACCAAATATAAGTACTGAGCTTGAGCGATGGCTTGTTCCTCAGTGACCGCACCACCCATAGCGACATCGCAAGCGATCGGGGGTAACAGTGATTTAGTAAACCATTCCACCAATAGTATGTCAGGAATGACTTCCTTGATCATCGTTCATCGTCACCTCCACTCATGAATATGGTTAGAGATATGCACGGAGTTAGTTTGACAAAGGGAGGTCAAGAGTTCAGTACCCATCTCGTAGCGAATAGGCAATTGAAAGTGTGTGAGGAAAGATGTGGCAAGGAAATTGAAATCATGAAAAGAAGCACGTGGTAGTTCAATATACCACTTTGTTGTCGAACCGGTAAGTGTTCGTTGGAAAAGATGCAAACATACAGAATCATCCATGAGGGAGTCTGATGAACACCACAAATGGAAAGTCATCACATGGTTGTTTGGATCTTCACCAGATTTTCCGTCAAATTTTGGAATATCAGAAGGAAGTTTAGCTGGAATGACTGGCCAAACCAATGAATGAAAAATAGGATCATTAGTTAACCGAGACAAGTCTGGGAGATCCAAAGTCGCAAGGAAAGGTAGTTGTCGGTTAATTTGCGGATGATACTGGTGCGACATAGGTACACCAGTAGGACCATAAATTGGGTTAGGTGGATAGTTGTAACCAATAGTTCCTCCTACATATGGTTGTTGTTGGCGAGGATAAGCATGATTCAATGATGGATGAGAAACATTTTCATAACTCGGTGGGTTCTGAGCATTATAGGTCGGGTGATTTACTTGCCCATGAGGAGGATAAACATTTTTCCCTTGAGAATGGTAAGGAGTAGATCCCAAAGGAGGATACACATTAGACCCATGAGGAGGATAAGACTGTGGTCCCAGAGAACTCCAGGTGGTGTTTGGGATGACGCTCGGATAAGGTTGTCCATAAGATGTTCCGGAAGGAACAAGATTTGATACTCCTCCTAATGGATTATGAGATGAGTTCCCCCCAACGTGGGGTTGAATAAAAGTGCCTCCTGAAGATACTCCCCAGGATTGTGAAGGGTTTCCAGCAAACGAAGGTTTCCCCCCTGCCAACAGTGGATTTACGACCGGCGTATGACTGAAAAACGGAGGTTACCCTCCAAGAGGAGCATGAAAAGGGGGTTGTCCCCCAGGAGGGGTAGGCCCACCATGGAAAGGTAGTCCTCCAGGAGGGAAAGGTTTGTTAGATGATCGTTGCCCTCTAGTCGATTGTGTTGGGCTAGCAGGGGTCTGTATTCTCGACTGAAGAGATGTCCCAACAAGATCGTGTGGAACATGTGGAGTTGTAGAGTAAAATCTTGCAGAAACGGGGGTAGAGATTGAAGTGCCTTGGAGATGAGTAGAGGTGATGAGTCCAACATTAGGATGGACTTGTGCTGGTGTAACATTAGGGTTAATAACCTGATCAACTGGGTGATTCATGGTTTGACCGGATGGTCCTGTTTCACTAGGAGGATCATGAGGATGAAAGGGTTGTCGAAAGGATTCAAAATGTTCATAAAGATAGTGTCCCGATGAAGTCCTCCATACAGAATGAGTAGGTGTGGGATTGGTATCTACTGTGGTGCTAGGATGAACAGGAGTCCTATACTCATCACCAAAGATTGGTTCTGTGGATCCCATATATGTTTCAGTAAAAGTACTCTACGGTAATTGTGGGACCCCTTCGTCTATGATGTTCCCAAGGGAGTCTAAACAAACTAAAAGTGGTTCGAGAGGGGTTACCGACATAGATGTAGTGGGATTTTCAACCATAACCAAAGTGCCTTCTGAGTTATCTAATGGAGGAGCAATAACACTTCCAGCGTCGGATTGATTTTCTACCTCTCTACAGTAGTTGTCTTCTGGAGGGTTAGGAGGTAAGGTTTGATAGACTTTCGGAGGCAACCCTTGCATCCTACATGATCGGTGAAGACCTTTACCGTATACAAGCTCAATTGTGGAGAATAACATAACACACTGAAAATCTAGGGCCAACTAACAAAAAGAAACAGCATACACTAAAAAAATCTAGGAATCAACCAAGCAAACAAAACTTCTCCCGATGATCATACTAGTTGGTGATGAAATCCAACATCACATGATCAAGTCGAGAAGGGTCTAGGATATGGTGGAATAGTTACAATGGTGACCTGTTTAATAGACTTTCACCTTGGTGCAAGATTCCACGCAGTAGTTGTGGATTTACCCTCCAAGGAGCCCGAGTGAGTTTGAACAATGTCTATTCTAGTTACAGTGAGACTTCCCTTCACCTTCACCTTGTGTAAGTACCTAAAGATTATGGAAACTAAAGACACCAATTCGCAGTGAGTCCCTGGGCGAGTACAGTTGACAATCGGATCTGAAACGTATGGGCAGGATAACAAGTCTGAAATCAACCCGAGAGGCTCCCACACATAATCATGGGTGTACCTTCAAGTGACCCCCAATATACGACCCGACCACTACAAACGGTTGAACCACAGAGGGATAATCTCTGTAATTCACTCGAATGCGACCTCGTGTGTAACCCCTGTGTGAGAGGGGGATCCCAGAAAACCAATACGACAATTAGATTTGACTCTCCCTATCTCAGGATGCTAATGTTTGTTTTGAAAACTTTGGAGAGTTGTACTCATAGCCTAATCCAAAGTTCTAACCCTAGTCTACTATTGGTGGAAGATCCTAAAAACAAAAGTGTTCTAGATAATTTTTAATTAGCGTTCGTTTTACAATTGTTCTTTACTCAAAGGGTGTATGAAAGTTAAATTGATGTAATGATGACTCAAATTCCCAAAAAATGCATGAAAGATGATAAGCAATCATTTATTTTCAATGAACACCTATTTAAGGGAAAGAGAAAGAGTCGTTTTCACTATCAAACACTAATATGGAATGTCCTCAATCAATTGGTTCTCAATCGAATCTAATGCAATGCTAAAAAATTTCAAAAATGCCTCCTAATATGCAAACCAATCACTAATATGTATTGTTGTTGTTTGTATGCAAATGACGATTAATTCAATGCAAAAAACTTCTCCTGCCAACTACCCTTTCAGATCAAGGAGATTTGGACAAGCATAAGAAGATTTCGCACAAACAACACACCCTCTTGCTATGATTGAAACAAGAAGCAAAAAGAAAAAAAATGATAACAAAGAAAGTCAAGAACCTCAAACAAAAGAGAAATGTTTAAGAAAAATGATCTCAAAGAACCAAATGAGATGATTCACAAATTTCTGATGCCCTTCACCAGAGTTCCTATTTAGTCAGATAGAAGAGAAGAAAGCAGTGGATTGATTTCAAGCTCTCAACAGCAGAAAAACTCAAAAATAAGGAGGAAGGTTACAGAATCTGAACAAAAAAGTTCTTATTCCTCAGAAGGAATGATGTCAAAGGTCAATAGGAATAAGTATTGAATCACAAAGAAGCTCAGCAAGTGAAAAAAACAAAGACCGGTCTTCAGAAAAGATAATTCTGGAAAGGATTTTTGCAAAGAGAGGTTGGCGCTCTGGTGTAAGGGGCACCAAAGAGTTATAACGCTCTGTCTAAGGCCTTCAGGGATTTTTTGCGCCCTACTAACAAGGTAGGGGAGCGTTGGTGTCCTAAAACCCAGAAAATTGTCTAAAAAAACCCAAAAACTCAGTTGAACTTTGGCAATCAAGATGAATGTGATGGAATAAGGATTCAATCATCATATGATATCAAACATATGGGGTGAACAAGGTCCAAAAATAACAAAGGGTAAGACAAGGTCTGTGAGGAAAACCAAAACTAAAAGTTTTGATTCATCCCCAATGGAGTCACCAATTTCTGTTGAAGGAAAATCTCCCTGTGGACAGGTAGATCTCCTCTTGAGAGCTAGACTCTTAACTCTTAAGACAGAAGATGCTTATCATGGACACCGATTTCCTTTTAGATCTATATAAACTAATGTGTGAGGAGGAAGGAGAAAATAAGTACCTTTTACTGGTGTTTTTCCCTGCATGGTCCGAGTTGAGCTCCAATCTTGAACTCCTCTATAAGCCCTATAGACAAACAAAAGTACAAAGAACTTTCTACTCTACTGAGATTAGTTCGAAATAGATCTATCTATTAGAGACAAATTCATGTGACATCAAACACATATTTGAAAGAAACAGGCCAAGCATATTATATTAATGAGAACAACAACGAAGAATACTTACAACCATAGATGTGAGTGTAGCAACTTCATCAATACCTCCTCGTCTCAACACTTGCTCAAACATTCCACACACAGAATGTTGATGCTCCAAACGACAACTTCTTCATGAGATCATAAGTTGGATGCTTCACAATACTTTCCTCTATCCCTTTCACCATGAGAAGGCATGTTTATATATGTTTAGAGAGGCCGAACTATTTGAGATATCTTTGGGGTAAGTTGAGGATTTTCCTCCTTCAGTTATGGATCTTCCTTAAGATCATGGCTTGACCAAGGATTCGAATCCAACTTCCTTCAGATATTGAGGGGATCTTTCCCTCATTCTTCTCAACAAACCAATTTTCCCCTAGAATAGGTAGTGCTCCTCCAAAAAGGTCATCAGAGTGTTATAGCGCTCCCCAAGAGAAGGAAAGCAAGCGTTGGTGTTATAACGCTCCCCTAGAAGGGTGGACAGAGTGTTATAGCACCCCCTGACAGTGTATAGGGGAGCGTTCCTCTCCGAAACTCAATTTTTAGTGGTTCTTCCAATAGCAAGAGACTTGTATTTCTAGTAGACTGATTCCTCCTCTTCACAACTAATATTTGAGGTGTCCTAAGTGTCCTTGTCATGTTGTTGGAGACATGACATAGGCAAGAAGGCAGTGTGATGTTAATAACACTTATACACTTGCGGTCAAAATGTGACACTTGTGACACTAATGACGACACTTGCGACACTTGCGAAGTGATTAATTTTGAGGTGTAACAAGAAGTAGATCAAGGTCACTCTGAATGTCAATTTGCAGAAGGGGATCAAGTGTTTATTCAACTGCAACCTTACAAGAAAAATTCCCTCAAGGCCGAGCATTGTCAAAAGCTAGCGCCCAAATTTTATGGTCCGTATACCATTCTCAAGTATGTGGGACAACTAGCCTATCAGTTAGCTTTGCCCAGGCATTCGAAGCTACATCCTGTTTTTCATGTTTCATGCTTAAAGAAGGTGATTGGAGCTAAGTGCCAAATTCAAACCAACCTTCCAGAGTTAGCTAAAGAAGGATCCATTTGTATACAACCAGAAGCAGTTTTGGACCAGCGTGAGCATCACCTATGTCAGAGAACCATCAAGGAAGTGTTAGTCCAGTGGAAAGATACAACTCCAGCAGACGCGACTTGGGAACCAGTTACCAGTCTGCTGCAATTTCCTCATCTCAAGCCTTGAGGACAAGGTTGCTTTTAAGGGGGAAGACATGTTAGGGTCCTAACCCGCACATAGGTAGAACAATATATTCGGATGTAATAAAGGTCAATATTAATAATTCCTTTCAATAAAATAGAATAAGGCATATGTAAGAATACCTAATAGAAGCTTCTGCTTCTAGAAGGATATTCCTCTAGATGCTTCTTTTTAGTATAAATAGGAGTCAAGGGTATGAGAACCCTAACTTGGATATTATTGTAATAGAGCTCTGCTCAGCTGAAGGTTGCCCCCTCGAAGAGGCCTGTGAACATTGCTTTCAAATTCAAAGTGTTATTTCTGTTATTATTCTCATATCATTTCAGTGCTATTGTGGTGAATGTTCTGGTTATATTGTTGTTATTCTGCCATTACTAACATTTTATTTTTGTTCTGCATACATTTTATATCTGGTATACTACAGGTTCATGGATTTATCTTTCTTCTAGTTCGTTAAGGATTTGTTGTATGTACCTGTAGTGATAATAAATCCAAGTTTCAAGAGCTTATCTTTCTCTCGAATCATATCATCACAAAAGGACTCAAGAGAAGGTTTTGTATAAGAACTCCCTAGAGCTTCTCTCATGGCATAAAAGGTAGATACAAAAATAGAATATGCACTACCAATCTTAGAAAGAATAACATATGTTCATCTATCTTCTGGAATATATACTTGGCATTCAATACACAAAAGTATAAGTATTTTGAACTTAGATAAGTAATGTTCAATGCAAGGAAAATCATTTTGACCTAAAGCTGTAAACTGATTTTCCAACTAGTGAGCTCAAATAATATTGTGTTTACCAAACACAGCTTCAATACTTTCCCAAGATTTATTAGGGGCATCAAGTCCTTGAAGTTGAAACCTTAAAAAAGGAGAGATGATATTTTGATTACTCCAAGCGATCTGTTATTCCTATTCATCCATTTGGCATACTTTTCATCATCAGTGGGTTCTTCTTCTTTTCCCAAGGTAATCGGGTACAATCCTTTACTTATTAATAAATCCTCCATGTGAGATTTCCAACGGAAATAATTGGTACTGGTAAGAAAAATATAACTCGAGGATGTCATATTATAATATGTAGAAAAAGATGAAACTGATGTTTTGGATGGAAATATCTAAAAAAAATAGGTTGTTTCAAAAAACAATGGCACTGGAAAATGAACTTCGGATGTAAAAATTATGGTATTTTGAAAAAATGAATAAATGGTAACCAAAGAGACATGTGCCAAGTAGAAGTTGGTTCACGTAGTGATACCCCTCCTAATAGCCTCACTTTTACAAATAAGTTGTTTATGAAGTGACGAACTTTTATAGAATAAGCGGGATCACTTTTACAATGAAGTTACTTTATGAATGAAAGTTGCATGCAAAATAAATAACCTAAAATAAAATATCAAAGATACTTATAGTGATTCACTTTTATAACTTAAGTGAAATACACTATTGTTAGCGATATTTATTGTAAGGGGAGTTAGATTGCAAAGGAATGGGTTAAAACCCACTTGTCCTAAGTTTTGGGTGCTATGTGTCTGTGTTAAACAGGAATCAATTTTGGACGGCTGGGATTTGCACGCCCGGATCAACGGCGCATAGTGAATTTCAGACCCCCGCTGCCTTCCGACCTTTAAGCCGGGGGGGTCCGGAATCGGGGGCGCACCTCTCCAACGGTCCAGATCGGTGCGCCTGTATCAACGGTGATGAAGGCAATTCCGGACCCCCCCCGCCTTTCTACCTTTAAGCAGAGGGGGGGGGTCCGGAATCAGGGACGCAACTCTTTAGCGGCCACGATTGAGGAGCCCAGATCAATGGCTCACGGATGGCTTCATCCCTCTCAGCTACCCCGCCTTTAACCCGTGTGGGCCCTTCTCCCGTCTTTTCATCTTCCTTTCCACCTTTCTCTTGCTGCCCATTGTCATCCATCCACCTCCCCTTTTGGTCCGCATGGTCCTCCCTCCTTCTCATCATCCACTCGTGGCTTGCCATGTGTCCCGCTCCTTTCCAAGTTAGCCTCTTGTCAAAGAGCAAGTCCAGTGTCCCTCGTCTTCCTCCCCTCCCGCCTGTTGTCTTCCGCCATGTGCCCTCCTCTGTCGACCTCCTCACACCTCACCACTCCTCTTCCACGTCCTCATAATCTGACGCCATCCCCCCTGCCATGCGCCCCGTTCTCTGTGTTGGCCGCTATGCCTCTCCTGTCATGCGCCCCATCCTTCGCGCTGGTCTCTACACCCATTCGTCAAAGTTATTCAGTTATTCCAGGTGGCAGCGCTAGGAGTCTTCCATATCCCAAAGCGCTGAGTTGGCCAGATCGTCCTCAATCCCAAGAAGCAGTTATTGAAGTGGTTGATGGTGGTTAGACATCGTCTCTGCCATAATGGGAAGGTTCTACAATAAATTAAAGGCACGTCGAGTCGCTGAAGAAACTGTTAGAAGATCGATCGCGTCTGCCATAAGTTGCACGACCATTCAAAGATTGCAACTCCGTGTTGTCAGAAGCCATGTAGACGCAAAGATTTCAATGCTACGTCTCGATTTTGTTGTTGTTGTTAGTTTTGAGTATATGAAGGCGTTTTCACCATTTTTGTATCTATCGATGGTAGAGCTAAGCTCCCGACTGTAAAGTTTCAGTAAACATTCTAGCTTTCTAGGTTATGTATCAATGTTTGAGATTTATGGGTTTATAACAAACAGTTTTCCTTTTCCATCTATGTCTCATCTCTTGCTGGAGAGTTCATGATCGAATGCTTCGTATGAATTAACACAGTTCTGTTATGATAAATGATTTATTGTTGCATTGTTGTTTTCTCTGGTTTCCTGCATTTGGATGTAAGAAGATCTTGTTTTCAGATGCCTGCTGTCACAGTCTGTTAGAATCTTGATGCCTACAGCAGACCCTTGCACCCTTCTCATAAAGTCTTCCCCCTACTCACCCTTTATTGCAACTCATTGTTTGAAGTTTATCAAGACCTCACTCGTCCATGCATGCCTGGCCTAGTTTTTGAATTGAGACGACTGTTCTGAGTTTGCTTCCATTTGATCACCCCTTTCAAACAAATCGTGACATTAAACTGATGGGCGTCGGGCTCTGCTCCTGTAAGAAATCCAGGAGTGAATTCTGGCTCCAACATTTCTGGCGCCGTTGCCGGGGACGAAGTTGAATATTTTCCCCGGGATTGAACGACAAAGATCAACTGATTCTGAAGGTGCATCAAATATCAGAACTTGAAGATTGCTACTGTGCACCTG
>SNQJ01S0065903.1:15039-55347 GCA_010110895.2 Picea sitchensis | reverse complement strand
TCCTGCAACTGGAATTGTTGATGATATTACCAACTTGTACAATTTTGACAACATTGGGACATCATATTTTCCATCAGGTTTTGTTTCTCATAGCAATGACTTCAACAAAATTTGACATGAGTGGTTTGGTCATCTTAACTATCACTCATTGAAACAACTATGTAATCAACATATGGTGACTGGTCATTCTCTTATTTCTTATAGAGATGGTGTTTTTTCCAGTTGTGTTCTCGACAAACATCATCGAGAAAATTTTGACAAAGATACCTCTTATCATTCCTTGACCCCTTTGCAGCTTGTTCATAGTGACTTGTGTGGTCCACTTTCTTCTCATTCTTTTTCTAAGTGCAAGTATTTCTTAACTTTCATTGATGACTTTTCTAGACGCACATTGTTTTACTTCTTAAAACTCAAGAATAAAGTTTTTGACAAGTGCTTGGCCTACAAGGCCCTTGTAGAAAAAAAATATGGACATCGAATTCAAAGGTTAAGAATAGATAATGGAGGAAAATATGTGAAAAATCAATTTACAAGTTACTGCATTGCACAGGGCATCCAAATGAAACAAACTGTTCCATATACACTACAACAAAAATGGTGTTCCTATGAGAAATAACCACACATTAAAATAAATGACTAATTGTATGATCCAATATAAAGGATTAAGTCTAAAATATTGGGCAGAAGCCATTAACATTGAAAATTACATAGTAAATCACACTCCCACAAAGGCTCTTAAAAATATAACACTGGAAGAAGAATGGAATAAAACTAAGCCAGATGTAAGTCACTTCCATGTATTTGACAATGTAGCATGGGCTCACATTCCCAATGAGAAAAGGAAATCATTGCAACCTAAAAGTGAGAAGTGTATTTTTCTTGGTTATTTTGAAAATTCCAAAGGTTACATACTTATTCAACCATATTGTAATGAAATTATTATTAGAAGAGATTTTAAATTTGATGAAAATCTCTTGGCCTACGAGCCTAATTCAACATTTTTGCTTGCTTTGGCGTACGATCCATCTTTGGAATTTGTTCCTTCTTCTGTTCTTATTCTGGTTTCTTCTTCTTCTTTAGATGATGACATTTAGGACACAAATCCACCTCCTTGTACTCTCCTTCCTCTAGATGAGTCCATTGAACCTGAACCTGCACCAACACCACTACTTCCTAGATGGGTCAATTAAACATGAGAAACAATTGGTGATCTTGTTGGTGATCCTTCATACCAACATCAAACACATTCACAGTTCCAACGAGCCTCTTCTATTTTGGCTTAATTTTTAGAGACTCATGATCCAGAGACATTTGCAGAAGCTTCAGGTCATCCAGATTGGGATACAAAAATGAATGAAGAGTATCATTCTTTATTGGAAACCGATACTTGGGATCTTATACCTCTTTAGAAAGGAATAAAACTTTTTAGATGTAAATGGGTCTATAGAACTAAGTATGCAACATATGGAAGTGTTGAAATATAGAAGTCTCGATTAGTTGCCAAAGGGTTATCTCAAGTTGAAGGCATAGACTATAATGAAACATTTTCCCCTATAGCCAAAATGAATTCCAACCACATTGTTCTATCCCTTTCTTCCTCACATAAATGGTAGGTCCATCAAATGGATGTTAAATATGCCTTCTTGCATGGGGATTTTCAAGAATAAATCTATATGGAACAACCTCCTGACTATGTACAGAATGAATCTAGCCTTGTTTTTTGCCTTAAGAAATATTTTTATGGTCTTAAGAAAGCTTCCTGAGCTTGGTATGCCAAAATGGACACCTTTCTTATTGACACCAGATTTTCTAGTTTCCATTATGACCCTAATGTCTATACCAATAAATTAGGAATCCATATCATAATCCTTTTTCTTTATGTTGATGACCTCATCCTTACTGGTAGTGACCCAAAACTTTTAAACCATGTCAATAATAGCCTTAAGAAGAAATTTAAAATGAACGACTTAGGATATTTTTACTATTTCCTTAGCCTCCAAGTTTTGCAAACCAAAGAAGGAATTTTTCTTTCCCAGTCTAAGTATTCTTGTGACCTTCTTCACCTCTTTCACATGGAATATTCAAAACCAACCCCTTCCCCCTTCCAGTTTGGAGTCAAACTTGTTGCCACTTGTACTTATCCTAAAGTTGATGCCACTTTATACCATCAATTAGTTGGTATCCTATTATACTTGGATCATACCCATCCCAATATTTTCTTTGATGTTGGTCTTGTTTCCCAGTATATGAAAAAACCCCATGAAAGCCATTGGAAAGAAACTAAAATAATACTTCGGTATGTTCGGGGTACATTTCAGTTCATGATACATTACAACTCAGGGGGACTCCTTTATTGGTTGGTTTCACTGATTTGTATTGGGCCAACGACCCTGATGATCAAAATTCTACTGCAAGTTATGTTCTCAACCTTGGTTCAGGGCCTGTCTCTCGGGTTCAACAAAAGAAGAATACCGAGCAACGGTTAATGCAAGTCAATAAGTCTTGTGGATTCGACATAGCCTTTCAAACTTTGGATTCCAACAAAAACATTCGACAACCCTTTAGTGTGACAATCAGAGTGCCATCAAGCTTTCCAAATACCTAGTTAAAAAATAATGCAACAAACTCATTGAGATACACATGCACTTCATCAGAAAGCGAGTTATTAAAGTGCTATTTTTCCCTACAAAAGATCAAGTTACAAAATTTTTCACATAGTCTCTTACAAAAGCAACGTTTTCCAAAATTCGATCTATGTTAGGAGTTCAAGAAATTGTCATTAAGGGGGGATAGGCTCTAATGCCTCCTTCCTTCCCCTATTGTGTCACCTTTGTAAATCCTTCAATCCTACCCTAACTTATTCTTAAGGGAGAATGTTAGGATATTTAGACACTTAGGAGTTAGTTAAGATCAACTTGTTCTAATGTGCCATTAGGTAAATATGTGTTTCGTTAATACGCAATAGTATACATTTGTAGTTAGGAAATATTACAGTCATGATATGTTCCCGACATAGATCGATTCGATGGTTCGTATTCTCCTAGATATTAATGACTACATTGATCTGTGTATTAACACTCGATTGATCCATGATCTCTATTTAAAGAACATGGAGGGTTATTTGTTGATGATTGATTTTGAGAAAATCTTTTGTAAATCTCTATGTAAAATTTTCTTTTTCATTAATAAATTGGATGGGGCTGTGGATGTTTCCCCGTAGGGGTTTTACCATGTCAAAACATTGGCGTGTTGATATCTTATTTGGTTTTGTGAGTGGTTACTGAAGGTGTTCGTCCTCTGTTGGAATACTTGTGTTGTTGAACATATGATATTCCTGTAACCACCCTTTGTTATGCCTAAGAAAAGTCAAAGCACCAAGGGTAAATGTTTTTTTTGCATTAAGAAATTAACATCAAAACATGATCATGGAAACGCCTATTCAACAACATCATAAGTAAAGCAGTACCAATTACTCATCATGGAAATCACTAACGACACAATCAACTCGTCAACGAAGGATAGCGACACATAATCATAAATAACATAGAAGATTAGCACATCATAAAAGCTTGAAGCAAATTACAACAACATTCAATCATATAAAGAATATAAAATGACTACCCACCCAACCTACCCTGCAAGGTTGGGACCTTCAGGACACATAAGCAACGTTCGATCCCATGTTCCAATTGATTTTAACCATTTAAGGTCTTAGGGTTGGCGATTATTATGAGGAACAAGGAGGTGTCTACATCCCACTAACCCAATCAATCCAAGCAACTAACTAAATCAACAACATCTACGATCATCTATTTCATCAATCCATCAATCCTAACATCAATTAACCATGGCGCAAGGGTAATCATTATCATTATCAATCATAAATCAACAATATTTAATGGTGCAATAGTAATATAGTTCTAAATAAATCATGCATCATCAATATTTATTGACGCATTAGTAACAATTATTAAATCAATCATTTCTATCTACAAGGCGCAAGTAATCTAATTACAAAACCAGTCATAATCGCATTAAATTCATGGCACAAGAGAATCTAATAACTCAATTCAACATACATCACATCATTTCATGGCGCAAGAGAAGTTATTAGTTTAATTTCATGGCGCAAAGGAATCTAATACTGTATCAATCACACATTAACGTTTTTTAAGGTTCACTAGTAATCGAATCACTTAATTAGTCATGAATTAACATTATCCAAGGAGCAAGAGTAAACTAATCACCAATCATCTGTACATTGCATTCGTTCAAGGCACAAGACAATTGTTAATTAATCTAAAGTACATGGAGTCTAATCTAATAATTTCAGGGAACGAATGAATAATTACAAGCAAACACACATAAACCTTATTCAAGGCACGCGAGGGTAATCACCTTCTATTTTCTAGTTTACATCATTATTATTGTGAATTAGACACTTAACACTTATTTAAACAGTTACAACATACCAACCTTAGAACATTCCCCACAAGGTCATCATTAACATCTATACCAATCTTGGATGAAACATGTTAAATTTGACAACAATAATATAATAATGATTATATTAACCATTATATAAGAGAAAATAGTAAAAGAAACAATTAACTAATAAATCATTGGATAAATAAGAGATTATGAACCTTATGGATATTTAGACCCTTATTGTGTTTAAACTAAGTTTTACATTTAATGGAAATACAAATCTATGCCTTAATTTATTAGTTATTTAGACACTTCATAACAATAATAATAATAATAATAATAATAATAATAGAAACTTATTCAACAATAAATATCAATTAACTCCAATATTAATGGCTAACGAACTAATTGTTAAAGCATTGGTGCTGGCAGGTTACGAGTTCAAACCTCGATTTATCCAAAGCGTGCTTGCGGGTTGTGTGATTCTCCCTAGAGGTTATAAGGTAGCCTTCAGGATTCGACCCCGTGTCTCACGAATACAATGCTGCCACCGTTACCATACCCCTAGTCATTAAAAAAATATATATATATGGATTTTTAAAACATAGACTATAACAAGAAACCACCACCCCAAATGGATGTCAATAAAGTATACCAATAATTATTTAGCCCCCCTAAACCTTAAATTATAATAAGAAACCACCACCCCAAATGAAATTCGAAGGGTGAGACTGGTCGGATATCCACGCATCGAGGAGCTCAGGTCATTTCGAGTAGGCTTGCGCATGGGAAGGGACTGTCCAGGAATGGGCATATTTTGCCCCTTCCCTCCTAACTTAAGCTGCAAGCTTCCACTAGAGAAGCGCGGTAGGAGGAGAATCTACAGGACGAAAATTTCAGGATAAAAAATCGTTTTTATTTACCCCCTTTTTTCTGGTTCAGCAGCGACGAAGACACACATGCACATGGCGCAGCGCAATGGAGAAGGAAACAACCTCTACGATCCAGAAGTTAATTCGCTAACGAAGGGACTATAATTATACTAATCTGGAAGCTTTCAATTCTCTGTCTCTTCTCGCTCACTAATCCATACACATCCTTCCGTCAAGGGAATTGGTACCTTCGTTAGACAATCATTAAAGTACTAGTCGTGGAACAATATCCGCACTCTGTTATCCTTCGTTGTGGAAGTCAAGAGTAAGCTGCAACGGGTCATCGACTCCAGTTTTAACAAATTTCGGAACTTGCTCTCGACTCGTGGAGTACTCAAGGCTCAGTGACCATGTATTCCGACTGAGTTATGATAAAATAAAACCCTCCCAACCAATCTCATTTTCCAAATTTTAAAGAAGAAAAGGGCATAACTAAATCTAGTCAACGTGCATCACCTACAGACTTGCATTGTCGAAGGTACGAGAGTAGAGGTTACATTGAACAGTCTAATCTTAACAGTGGAGAGTTCCCTCTCGCGCATCCCTATAAAATAAAGTTTTATACAGAAACTTATTCTATTCAATCCGTGACTTAAGACATTTTTCCTTAAGCGCTCCCATATAATTGTAAAGGAGGAACAACAATTAACAATTCCAACATTTGGTTAAAATTAGTTGGTAACAATATTAAAATATCCATTCCATATCCCGTACCACCCATCAACCATTAGAGGACATATAAGAGTACCACCCATCAACCATTAGAGGACATATAAGAAATTACATAAAGTCCCATATTATTACAAGGATCAAGCATCCACAATTTTTTTTTCTATTAAAATCAAGCAATGACCACAACAAAATATCGTAATCGAAGGCAGAGAATCTGAAGTTGTTATTCCGCACTTGTGCTCCTTCCTGCCTCCTGCTTTCTAACCGTTAAGACTTCACCGATACCTCTCAGCGAACGTTACGAGTACTCTTCTTCCCCTTTACCCCCTCGAGCTGCAAAGGGGCCACACACAACCACAACAAAAAAACTCTAGCTCCTAGCTCATCTTGCAAGTTCGAGCTACCAATCTCTTTCTCGAGCTGGGTATCCCAACTCTCACAAGAAAAATTAGTCAATAAATTTCAGCAGCATAACTTTTTGTTTTTGTAAGTAAGAGGTTTATATAAAAAGGGCCTTCAAAAAACCATACCAGAGGTACAAAAACATGATAGTAACCGTACTGTAGTTACTGAACTGCCCCAATAGAGGGGAAACTAGTTCAGCCAGCCGGGTGAGTATAGCATTGATAGTCTAACAGTCTTATAGAACCGAAATAAGCTGTCTAGAATGCAACTAAAAGAAGAAACTATTAAAAGTAAAGAACCCCTATGGGGTCAAACACTTGGCGAGTAACCTGGCCAGGTGGCAAGAACGGCCTCGTGCCAAGGCTCCTCTTCGATGAGTGTCCCTTTGCTCTCCAGCTGCATGTCAGCGTCCACATTGCTCTCGTCCCTGTTGGCGACTGGCGAGATGTCCTGTAGCACCTGCTATCATGTAACCTTCTCCACTTCCGCGTTCTCATGCTCGACCTGCTCCACAACGATCTCTGCTGAACGCTGTGTCTAAGCATTTCCTTTTTCGTTCTCTGCATGGGGTACTTCCACTGAAGCCTCGCCTACTGGGTTGGAGGAGAAAGCATCTTGGAAGGAGGAAAGAATCTGAAGGAGGGTCGAAATCTTTCCATCCGTGATCTGCAAATGGAATTGAAGGTCCTCCATCCCCTGACAAAGTTCGAAGACCAAACCATAGATAATGGTAAAGCTTTCTTTCAACTGCGAGTCAAGGATGGAGTCGGAAGACGGTTTCGCATTGTTTCGGGCCCTTCGAACAGGAGGTGGCGCCCCCATGGGAGGCCTTGAGAAACCAACTACTGGTGCATGAGGAGGCTCGAGGGTTCTGGAATTCGGTGGGATGGACAGGTATCGTGAGGAAGAGCCCGACGAACTGTCAATAATAGCTAAGCTTTCAAACTGAGAGGCGGGCGAGGTGGAGGAGGTGAGAGGTGCTAGCTCGGACTGCAGAGGCGGCAAGGAAATCATGGAGGGCGAACCAGGGGGAGAAACAGAGGCCCAGGGCCGGGGAGGATGCCATGGAGAGCCTCTTCACGACTGTCCTCTTTGACGCGGCATAAGTTTCGTCGTTTGAAGGCAGACAAAGATTGAGTGCACCAGGCAAATGCAAAGAGCCTGGAGGTGGGAAGGGGTTGTGAGCACCATGAGAGTCCGGTCTAAACCAGGCCTGGGTAGCGGAGGGGTGTGGGAGGCGGTCCGCGAGCGAGGATGAGAAGCAAATACAGTCGGAGAAGCTATAGAGAAGTTAGTAATGGGGTGGGTGCACCAGAATTAAATTTACTGCAACGATGTAAAGTCGATTTAATGCAGGGTCGAGGCGGCGAGCGTTGGCATGAGCTCATCACATGGCTCCCTGCCTCGTTGGCCTACCCGCATTCCATCTGTGCGCCATTTGGCTTGCACTGATAGCCCATTCGGGGTTCAATAGCATAACTTTACTCATACTCGTCATGCCCCTTTTTTCCTCTTTTCCAATTTCTTTATAGGTGTTTTTTTTTTTTCATGATACATTCCTTTTGCACATTTAATTGACTTTTTAATTGATTAATTTAGAATTGTTCCTCCCATACACTTGTCACCCTCTCCAATAGTTGTGCGAGAAAATTCCAAAATTTAATTTAATTAAAAGACACTTTCCCTCACATCTCCTAAAAATGATCCTTAAATCACTCCTAGTTGTCTTTTATTCCTTTATTCCCAATTTAACACTGACACCTTTCTAAATCTGTGTTGAGTTAAAATATGATTCTTCTCTAGTTAACTAGACTCTAGATTCCTCTCTATGTTTACACATTCTTTTTATATTTATTTCATTTCTTATCTTAATTTCCAATTTATCATTTCTTACACATATTCATGCAATTAATATTTAGATAAAATATTTCTCCTTTTTAATTCTTAACTTGATTTTTCTTCATCCCCTTTTATTTAATTTATTAATTAGTTTTAGTCTTCTTACCCAATTTAGACTTATTCTTAAAAATTTTGAACTAGGCTTAGAATTTTTTTAGGAGATTTTATAATTAATAAAATTACCCATTTATTAATTATTTTTAAGTCCGACAATAGTAAAAAAAAAATTATTGTTTTCTATTCACTTAAGTTCATTGACTCACCTTTATTAAAAATCGTGACGTGGCCTTCAAGACACACTCCATGCTCCAAGGGTGCCACTCGCCTTCATTCAAGTTTCGTTTATGCAACATGCCCTTCAAGACGCACTACGTTCTGCAAGGGTGCCACTCGCCTTTGACTTATTTTGGTAGTTGTCCAACCCTTGGATTCAATAATCCATCAGGAAACCTTGTGAGAGACTAAGGGCCTCTAAGGAATAACGACCATTCCTTATTGCAATCCCCTTATAATCTTCATGAGCGATTGTCTCAGTCTGCCCTCACGACATCGTGGATCTCTCGAACTAGGTAATAGTTAACCTACAATTCGAGCTATGAAAGGAGTTCTAGTAGGCTGTGGTAAGGTTGTTGCTGCACCTCTTCCTCAATATCTGGTTACTGTGCAATTCCCCTTTATTGCTTATGTGAGTTTTATTAACAATAAATCGTCAGCATGCATCCATCAATGAAACACTGTCAACGATCCATAAACAACATCATAATGTACTCGATCATATGTGACATATGCATAAATAGAAATACCCAAACCATATACAGTCCACTCCCTGACTCGATTCAGAATCCAAGGAGGTCCATTGATGCCATCGACATCCTCAATCTATCAAGAGTCCTGCACACTCATGAGAAACCCATCAATAGCACCTATATATACATAGATATCAAATAACATAACATCATAGTCCAACAACATCATCATCTGAATCCATAAGTGAAACAAACAACCATATACTAAACCAGATCACTTGTACGCAAGTGTCCTCAAAGAATAAGTCAAATCACGTGCGCGCAAGAGTAAGATGTTACAATTCCTCAAAACATTTCAAGAAATTTGTGTGAGTTTCTCAAAATTTTAATGTAAAAAGATAACAAAATATTAATGGCATTGGGGACTTTCTTTGACCATACCTGCTACTTAAAATGACATATTCTGTACTTTGGGATACCCTTGGTTTTTGGTTTCTTCACGCAATGGAAATAATGGGGAATGAAAGGAGTGCATTCCTAAACTTTTGGATGTATCTTTGTATAAAATATCCACTAATCTATCTGTTTATTAGTCCTTTCCTTTTCTAGGAATAGTCGTGTTTGGTATGAAGTCAATGTGCGTTGACTTCATACTAGTTAACCACTTTTTTAAAACATTTCCAAACTTTTGTAAAAAAATATGTTAAACTCATATTTTATTAAAATGAAAAATATTTATCAAATATTTAAAATTCATATCATGAATTTTGATTGGCTGCATCATTATGATGGGACTTAATTGTCCCTAGTGTGTGTTAATTTATTTTAATAATTCGACAAATTTAAAAAAAGATTTTTAAACAAAGTATTTGAAAAATTTATAAATGTCTAGGTACTATCTCTTCAATTAGGTTTAAATTCACATACTAAATTCTCTAGGGCATGTAGATTTATGAGAAAGGTGGTCCAATTAGTAATATGCATGGAGCCACCATTTGATCTTCCACTACTTGCAAAATTTGAATAGTTTCCAACTTTTATAATTTAACAAAACCCCAATTCTATTCCATTCAATGCAGGGATATAACAGAGCAAGGATACCTGGAGGTGGTGTAGCATTCCAAGAGGATTAGCTAAAGTTTCTAGATATCTCCTACTACTCATTGTAGCACTCACTTGAATCATTCATCCGAGGTTTGATTCTCTCTATTGCAATATCTATTGTCTGTGCTCGTG
Organism: Picea sitchensis; assembly: GCA_010110895.2. Taxonomy (NCBI): domain Eukaryota; kingdom Viridiplantae; phylum Streptophyta; class Pinopsida; order Pinales; family Pinaceae; genus Picea; species Picea sitchensis. The sequence goes on along the minus strand of SNQJ01S0065903.1, from coordinate 45,029 downwards.
TTTTTTCTTTGGTGCTATTAGTGGTTCCACTTGTTAAATTATTCTATTTGGATAAAAAGTAGAAACATATACTAATTCCTTCACTTGGTCAACAATGTTTTCTTGCTTAAGCGCCACTCTCATAGAATTTTCCATTGGACCATTAATCAATTCAATTAGTGGTTCCAGTTGTTAAATTATTGTATTTGGATTAAAAATAGAAACATATACTAATTCCTCCACTTGGTCAACAATATTTTTTATTGCTTAAGTGCCACTCTCATAGAATTTTCCATTGGACCAATAATCAATTCAACTATTACACACGTATGCTTGAGTTTAAACTCATTGCTATTTATGAGTTTGAATTCATATTTCAATACATTGAAAATATTCCCATTCATACAAATATCTCATTGCTATTTATGAGTTTGAATTCATATTTCAATACATTGAAAATATTCCCATTCATACAAATATCTTGAATTTCAAATTCCATACCCATATTGCGATGGATTAGTATAAGTATTTATTAACAAAGAAAAATGGTTTCCCAAATTTGGTCATTTGGGAATTTCTCTTCTCTCATAGCAACAACTAGTGGAACATTAACTACTATTCAGGCCATTAAGAGCTTGAAGAAGGATTTGATGAAAATGATTTCATTATAATATTTCTTCAATACTTAGAAATAAGAGGGAATAAATTATGAACTACAAGATACTTCTATATGTTGATGTTCCATCTAAAATGAAAGTTCATATTTTTCTTTATATTGGTTCAACTATAGTTCCTTACAAACTGTTGGAATTTTAAATTTTCTAATTACACAATTACAATTACTTAATCTAATAGAAATTGTAGTAGTATCACTGAAAGATAGACAATCACAGATACAATAGAACACAAATATTATCTTGGGAAACCCTCGTGGAGGAGAAAACCCAGAAACCAAAATCCTCAATATAGATTCCTTCAACCAGTACAATGATGTGCTATAGCTCTCCAAGAAAGACCAAGACCAAAACACCAAAAAAACCAGTCTCCAAGACTTGTGCGCTAGACCTTCTTATCCACTCCAAGATGCATAAGAGAAGTGTGTGAGTGTGTTTCCAAATGAGAGGAACCTTTTCCTCTATTTATAAACGACAATGTCTCTTGAAGAGACATGACTCTTGACCTAACTAACCCATAAAATAGGACAGACTAGCCACAATGGGGCCTTTTACAATTATAAGTAAAATACTAATAATATAATAATTTCTATTGAGTGAGTTAGTACAATATAATTATAATAAAATTTTAAAGGTTTGACTAAAACAAATATACAAGAATATATTCCATAGTTACACCAAAAATATTAACACTCCCTATTAACTAGGAAGGTATTCTTTCCAGACACAGAATCCAAGTCTGATATCACACGAGTTCACATCCATTAACTGTTGAACATGAGAATCTATACATCCTCGGATATCCATAGTGAAACATGACTTCACCCCATGCAACCAAGGTCGTGGGTAACTCTCAATAGCTACAACATGTCCCCAAGACATCCACTCCCCGTGATGCATCAATACCTAATCATGTGCACTCCTGTCTCAATGCCAACCCTTTTTCATGTTGGATGAGACCCACCAGACTCAATGCCAACCATTTTTCATGCTGGATGATATTTTTCCATACTCAGTGATATCCCTTTTTCATTCTAGATGAGTTCCACATGTCACTCCCTCTGAAGAGGGACTACACCAAGATTTTCCCTGAAGTACTCGAACTTTTTCCTCAACAACGGCTTGGTGAACACATCCACAACCTGATCCTCGGTATCCAATGAATTGGAGCCTCACTTCTCCTCTCTGTACCATATCCCTGATATAGTAGTATCTGATATCAATATGCTTCGACCTATCATGGAACACCAGGTTCTATGACAACTTTATGCAACTCTAGTTTTCACACCAAATGAAGTTTGCCTCCAATTCAAGACCAAATAACCCCGACAAAAAATTCTGAAGCCATATTGTTCCTATGGTCACTGCACACTCTTCCACATACTCAGCTTCAGTCATACTAAGTGCCACACATGACTGCTTTCTGCTGCTCCACGAGACCATACTGGAGACAAGAATGAAATAGTATCTGGAAGTGCTCTTCTGGTTAGGAATACTGTTGGACCAATCTAAATTTGAGTATCCATACAATTCAAGCTCATGGTTAGATCTATACCAAAGAATATGATCTAGAGTACCCTTAAGGTACCTCATCACATGTTTTGTTGCAACCAAATGAACCTATCTGGGTTTCTCCAAATGTTGACTCAGGGTGTTCATAGCAAAACACATATCTGGTCTTGTGTTCGTCAAATACATCAACGAGCCCATTATCTGCCTATATAAGGTAGAATCCCCAATCTCTGAAGTTGTATCCTGCAACAACTTAATATTTGATACCATCAGGGTAACCATGGCCTTACAATCCAACATGTCGAACCTATTCAATATTTCCACAACATACTTTCATTGATTTAGGAAAATCCCATCTGATCTCTGCCAAACTTCTAGTCCCAAGAATTAGTGCATCATTCCTAAATATTTCATCTCGAATTACGCGACCAATTTTCTCTTACATTCAATGATGAACTTTTATTCACCTATTAGAAACATGTCATCTACATACAATAGTAGAATCATCGGTTCACCATCCTCAAACTTAAAGTAAAGGTTATAATCTGCACTGCTCTTAGTAAAACAAAAGTTCATCAGAAAATTGTCAATCCTACCATACCATGGTCTGGGTGCCTACTTCAATCCATATAAATCCTTCTTTAATATTCACACATGAGTCTCCCTGTCATGTGTCTCGAATCCAAGTGGTTTCTCCACATAAATTCCCTATTTTATTTCACCATTCAAGAAGGTTGTCTTTACATCCATCTATTGCACCTTCCATTTCATCACGATGACCAATGAAATTATAGTCCTGATCGAGGTATATCTTTCTACATGATAAAAAAATTCTTCATATTCAATCCCTTCCTTATGAGAGAAACCTTGGGCCACAAATCTTTCCTTATATTTTTCAATACTACCATCGTCTGCGTGTTTCATCTTGTAGATCCATTTTAGGCTCACCACATATTTTTCCTTTGGTCTGGGTACCACATCCCATACATCATTCTACATAATGAACTAGTATTCCTCTACCATGACATCTTTCCATACTTGATTTTCTGTGGCCTCTTCATAACTAGAAGTTTCTACATCCATTATGTCACACAAGCATGCCACGTAGCTGGAATACGACTTCGACTTCTTACTTTCTATGAAATATTTCTCTGGGGCACCAATTCTTTCTGCATCTCTGATACGCTCTTGTGTCCAAGTTGGTATTCTCTTGTGAGAAGGTATCTCGAATGGTTTATGAGGTTATACCATGTCATGATCCTTTGGAATTAATTCCTCTGGTTCAACTACCTCTAGAACTTTAGGAACTTTATTCTCTTGTTAATGTACCTCTTCTGCACGGATCTTTATGGATTTACTAAAAGTTGCATTCTCATCGAAGGTTACATCTCAGTTGATATCCACTTTTTTAGTGACCAAGAATGTATATCCTGTAATCCTTCGATGTGTCAATGTAACCAACACATATTCCCTTCTTTCTAGAAGGGTTCAACTTTGTCCTGTTTTGCTTAGGGACATGAAAAAATGCAAGGCAACAAAATATTCTGAAATGGATGACTTCTGGCTTCTCTCCTAAAACCATTTCCTTGGGTGTCTTGTTTGCAAGAACCTTGTGGGGACTTTTATTTTGCATGTACACTTTTGTCTTCGCTACTTCATCCCATATATTCATAGGAATATCTTGATCATGGATCATGGCCTTTACTGCTTCCATGATTGTTTGGTTCTTCCTTTCAACTATTCCATTCTGTTGAGGGTTATAGGGAGTATAAATCTCCCTCTTAATCCCAACTTCCTTGCAATACTCCTTGAATTCTTCTAAGGTGAATTCACCTCTTTGATCACAATGTATTTATATTCTTCTCTGTCATTTTTTCTACCAAAGCCTTGAACTCTTTGAATTTTCCAAAAACTTCATTCCTTGCTTTTAAAAAATAAATCCAAGTTTTACGTGAGTAATATAGTCAATGAAAGATATATAATATACATACCCACTTAGTGAAGCTGCTGAAATCGATCCACATACGTCTGAATGCACGAATTCAAAATTTTCTTTGGCTCTACTAATGCTATTGGGAAAGGAGTGCTTCACGTTCTTCCTTGTGCACATCCTTTGCACACACCATCTAGTTCTGCTTGGATTTCTGGAAGACATGCCACCATTTTTATCACAACCATAAGATCTTTGTAGTGTAGGTGAGAAAATATACTTGATCTAGATGGATATCGGTGGCCATCCACCTTTTCCAACTGGCTCAAAATAGTTTTCTGACAATTTTGGCAATTTACTATTTTTAGCAGTTTTAACTTTCGGGGCCATTTTGAGGGCCTAAATGAAGGTTTTTAGGGATAAAGATCCTCAATATTATCTAAAGGCATAATTGAGCCCCAAAAATGAATATCCTCGATGATACCTTTCCAACAGGCTATCACACACCTAAAACAAATATCGTATGCAAACGTTACGACCTCGGGAAGTTGATGTACTAACTTACCCAAACGGGGCCCACGTGACTTTTGGCGCTTCATCTCCTAGGGTTAGGTTTTTGGATGTCTAGGGTTTTTGGCATTCTTGTTTATTGTAAAAAGGCCTTCAGAGCCTCATTGCAATCTTCTTCTTGTGAATGCGTGCGACCGTCACATCTCTTCTCAGAGATAAGCCGCCACCATTCCAACAAGCTTGTTTTTGCTCCATTTTACAGTTTCAACTTATTTCATTATTGAATAGAAAACCAGTTTTAATATATCTCTGTTATTTTGTGTTAAGAACCTGTTAATAATTTGTATTCATTTCATTCTGCTCATAAAATCTGGATCAATGGTATCAGAGCGATCTTCTCCTTGTCGTCTTAATGCATGTCCCCAACGAGGTCGAAGTACAAAGAGTTGGGTCTCCAGTTTGTTTCTCTTGAGGACAGAAGCTCTCACACACCCAAGCGACCTCTCATGGTAGGATAAAATAAATATGATGGGATAGGATATCCTTTCAAAATGTTGATTGAGGAATCCCTCACGCAACAAAGGAACGAGATGATGGATAGTTTCGCACAAATCCTTCGACGACTACCAATAGGAGACACATCTTCTTTGAATGGAGGCGCCGCTCCCTTCAAGGTACAAATAAACTTAGATATTCCTATATTTGAAGGTCAGATAGACAAAGATGTTGTAGACAAGTGGTTGAATCTACTAGAAGGGTATTTTTCTGTCCATAAGTTTTCGAATAGAGAAAAGATTACTTTTGCGCTCCTCAAAGTCGTTCCCCATGTCAAAGATTGGTGGGAAACTTTCTGTGAGAAAAATGAAATAGAGGAAACCTCATTATTTTCAGCCACGACCACCTGAGAATCCTTCAGGGATGTTATTAAGGAACAATACTACCCTGTCAGAAGTTATGACGACCTGTATACCAAATGGACCACACTGCAGTAAGAAAGAGACCAAGCAATGTCAGATTTCACAAATATCTTCCATAACTTGTGCACCAAGCTGGGTATCAAATATTCAGAGTGACATATGGTGCTCAAGTATCATGGTGATCTACATAGATACATCTAGACCAAAATAAATTTTTTGGACATCTCATCCTTGGGCACGACCTACTGATATGCCATCAAAATTGAGCAGAAACTCAAACAAAAGATGCGGCAATTTGGGCCTCGGAAACCCTCACAACAAAATATGGGAAAGGGCGGCCCCAACCCACAAAAAAGAGGACAGACAAAAGATGGATAGTATCAGAAAAACTATTCCAAGCCACAAGAAAAGAAGGACACCAGAAAGACAAAGAAAGATACCGGGAAGTGGTGCGACTTCCATAAGAGCCCTTGGAATAACATTGCTGACTGCCGCTCAAAGCATTTGTTGGTGGACGAAGTGAAATCCTCTGAATTAGATGAGGATTCTGACTCTGAGCCAGAACCATAAAGGGTAAGATGGATCATTGACACCGAACCCAATGCCATCGTTGCTACCACCAAGCTCCAGCCTGGTGAACCAGACGAGCCAGAAGAAGGAGAGCGCCTCTTCCATTCACAGATGTGAGTAAAAGGCACCTCGCTGCACTTCATCATAGATAGTGGTAGCTAAAAGAAACTCATCTCAGTAGAGGTCATCAGGTGGCTCCCCCTGCCAACAACACTGCACCCACAACCCTACACCATTGGATGGCTCCGCCAAGGAAGTGATCTCTGCGTCAGCCAACAGTGTCGACTGTCATACGAAATAAATCCCTTCAAAGACGAGGTATTATGTGATGTTTCTCCTCTCGAAGTTTGTGATGTTATTTTGGGACAACCTTATTTATGGAAACATCATGATGTATAGGAGTCTAGGTCTTGTAGTGTTATTATTACTTTGAACAGGAAACTGTACAGGATACCCAAGGTAGTCCCACCTAGTGCTATTTCCTTGATCTCTGCTAAGCAATGCAAGAAGGTCATCTCTCAGACGGGGAAGTTTATATTCTTCATGATTTGCTCTCAGAATAAGTGAAAGATCACAACCACATCTAGGGTCTCTGTGTTCGACCTCTCCACACAACATAAGCAAGTAGATAAGGTTGTGGAAGAATAATCGGATATCTTCTCCTCACCTATAGGGGTACCTCTTCACTGTCAGGTCAAGCACCCAATCAATCTGACCCCTGGCGCATCGCTGTCGAATGGGCTAGTCTATTGCTGCTCTTTGTTAGAGAATGAGGAGATAAAGAGACAAATCCAAGAAATGCTCCACAAGGGGCACATCCATCCCATCTCATCACCTTGTGGGAGCCCAATCATGCTGGTACAAAAGAAAGATGGAACCTAACAACTCTGTATTGATTATCTGTCTCTGAATAAAATCATAGTCAGAAACCGATACCCGATTCCTCGAATTGACGACCTCGTTGATCAAATCACAAGGGCCAAATACTTCAGTAAGATTGATCTGAAGTCTGGCTACCACCAGGTCCCGATAGAACATACAGATGTATGGAAGACCGCCTTCAATTCAAAGGAAGTCCTTTTTGAATGGTTGGTTATGCCTTTTGGTTTGAAAAATGCTCCAGCCACTTTCATGAGGATGATGGACGATATCCTGTGAACATTCACCAATAATTTTGTAGTGGTGTATCTGGATGACATTCTAATTTACAACAAGGCTTGGGCCGAACACTTGCAACATATTCAACAGGTTATGCACACCTTGCGGCAGCACAAGCTATACGCCAAATTGAAAAAATGATCCTTCGGCATGGACAAGGTCCATTACTTGGGCTACATCATTGATCAACATGCCGTACATGTGGATCCAACCAAGATCCAAGTCATCCATGACTGGCCAACCCAAACAACACTCACTGAGCTTTAGAGATTCTTGGGCCTTGCCAATTTATACCATAGTTTCGTGTTGGGATTCTCCCATATTGCATGGGACTTCAGCCAAATAAACACGGGTGGTGGTAAGGAGAAATTTGCATGGGGCCGGTCCCAACAACAAGTGTTCGATGATTTGAAGCATCGCTTGTGCTCAGCCCTAGTACTTTCATCACCATACCTACAACATCCCTTTGAAATTGAGACAGATGCTTCAGCCTATGCTGTGGGCGTTGTTCTCACTCAGCACGACCACCCCGTGGCCTGTCATAGTGAGACACTATCAGATACTGTTCGTAAGTACCCTACTTATGAAAAATAAATGTAATACATTGTACAAGCCTGCCTCCAGTGGAGACATTACATTCTTGGGAAGAAGACAATCATCCAAAGTGATCATAAGCCACTGCAGTTCATGCAGACACAAGGAAAATTGCAGAATGACTACCATCAAAAGTGGTCCACATACTTGTAGCAATTCCACCTCAACATCAAGTATAAAACAGGAAGCACAAATCACGTCGCTAATTTCCTCAGCAGGCTGCCAGTCGCGACACTCACCACAATGCTAGACTCTTGCAGCCATGAGACATATGGATGGCCCCAACTTTATGAGACCGACCCTGACTTCACCACCACCTACCAAATGTTGGGTGAAAACACAGTTGTCGATAATTTCCATCTTCAGGATGGGTTGTTTTGTCGTCTGGGCCATATCTGTGTTCCATCAAGTGAACGAGCAAAGTTGATCTAGGAAGCCCACTACGTTAAGGTGGCAGGACACTTCAGCGTCGAAAAGACAGTGGCGATGCTACAAAAACATTTCTACTGGCCGAAACTTCGATAGGACATCAACAAGTATATCAGGTCCTGCATTGCCTGCGCTATTGCCAAACCAACCACTAAGAAACATGGCATGTACACCCCTCTTCCTACTCCTGACAATCCAAGGGAATCCATCTCAATGGACTACATGTTGGCAAGGATGATTTTAGGGGATAAATTTCGCTCATGGGCTAATTTTCCATGGTTTTTCCAAAACCGATATTCGTTATTTTAAAAACGATTCGCCCAAATTCTATAGAATAAAATGATTTTACCTTAAAAATTACCAAAACGTTATAAAAACTATATAAAATCCTTATAAATTTGAATATTTTTACAAAATATCGCCAAACATTTATAGTTGGCATATGAAGGATTAGTAAGATTCGCCAAGGTTTCTACATTTTAATATAAATTTCCATCCTTAAAATCATCCCTGCATGTCGGGCCTCCCATCCACCAAGCGGGGAAATGACTGTGTTTTTGTGGTTGTTGATCACTTTTCTAAGATGGTGATTTTGGTTGCGTGCAAGAAGAGAATCACAGCAGAGGCCACTGCCAAGCTCTTCTTTGAACACGTCTGGGTACATTTTGGAATCCCACAAACCATTGTCTCAGATCGAGATAGTCGATTTATTAGCACATTCTGCTCGAGCCTCTGGTCACTAATGGACACCAAGCTCACCAAATCCATGAAATTCCACCCCCATATAGATGGCCAAACCGAGGTTGTAAATTGAATGATTATGCATATCCTTCACATGTATAATTCAAAGCACCCTTGCACATGGGATGAGAGACTTTCCTATGTCTATCATAGCTACAACCGAGCCTTGCATAGCTCAATCAACCACAACCCCTTTCAGGTGGGGTTGGGATTCCAACCGTTGGGTCCCATAGATGTGAGGTCATCTCAACCAACTCATCTCCTGCTCCAACTGAAGCTGAAAAAGCCACCTGTTTCATTGAGTGGATCCAGCACATCCGCCAACAGGTTCAGGATATCCTACAAAAGTCCAATGACAAGTACAAACAATGCCATGATCAACATCGGGTGCCACATAAGTTTCAGGTGGGTGACAAAGTTTGGTTGCACTTGCAGAAAGAACGCCTTACAAGACCCCATCAGAAGCTTCGCCCACTCTTCTATGGGTTGTACACTATCACCAAGGCCGTGGGGAATAATGCTTTTGAGCTCAACATTCCACCCTTCCTTGGCCTGCACCCAGTGTTCAACATGGATCTCCTTTGCCCCTATTTCTCACCATTATTGGACACCTCAGAAGTAGAAGAATAGATAACACCAACAGAGCTCAACCCTGAATGCATACAACGAGCATCTAATGATCATATTGTGGACACACAGATCTAGGGCACTTGACAACAAAGGATCCAACTTTATCGAATCGTCAAAGCAGGGTAGCTCCTGCAGCAAGGCAAGTGGCTCACCCGGGGCCAAATTCAGTAGAAATTTCCTCATCTGATGGGGGACCTCAACAAAATGGAGACCAATGCTTCCTAAGGAGGGAGTATTGATCCATATTGATAACAGTGGCCACCCACCTTTTCCAACTGGATCAAAACAATTTTCTGACAATTTTGGCAATTTACTATTTTTAGCAGTTTTGACTTCCGGGGCCATTTTGAGGGCCTAAATGAAGGTTTTTTGAGATCGATCTCCTCAACGATACCTTTCCAACAGGCTATCACATGCCTAAAATGGATATCGTATGAAAAAGTTATGACCCCGAGAAGTTTAAGTACCAACTTACCCAAACGGGGCCCACATGACTTTTGGCGCTTCATCTCCTAGGGTTAGGTTTTTGGATGTCTATGGTTTTTGGAATTATTGTTTATTGTAAAAATGCCTTCAGAGCCCCATTGTAATCTTCTTCTTGTGAATGCGCGCATCCGTCACATCTCTTTTTAGAGATAAGCTGTCACCATTCCAGCAAGCTTGTTTTCGCTGCATTTTACAGTTTCAACTTATTTCGTTATTGAATAGAAAACTAGTTTTATTGTATCTTTGTTACTTTGTTAAGAACATGTTAATAATCTGTATTCATTTCATTCTGCTCATAAAATCTGGATCAATCCTATGCAATAGTTCACTGGGATTCACAATATCATGAACCATTATGGAGTCTAAATGTCCTTTTAATTTTTAGAGTCCTCCTTCTTCAACTCCAATCACTACTGCTTCATCAAGGGTCTTCCCTCTAGGCCACATAAGAACTTCAACATCAATAAATTCCACTCTAAATCCTTTCTTGTCCAATGCTGGAATTGAGAGAAGATTCTTGTTTAAACTTGGAACATATAGAAATTCCTTCATCTTCATTGACTTGCCTGATTTTAACTTGTAGGAAGCTTCTCCAACACATTTTGATTGGATATTGATAGTAATCACCCAATTTTACCTTGTGAGGTGAATCTTTATGAATAAGTTTAGATAAGGAGTCTTCATAGCCCGTCATGTGCATGGAAGCACCACTTTTTATCAAATAAGTGTCACTTCCATGAGTAACAATACATGTGAGGTGTGAGATAAGAACATAATCCTCATCACTTGATTCATATTTCTTTGCAACCTTCTTGGGAGTCTCATCATCTTTAGCTGTGTGATCTTGATGCCTCTTCCTTTCTTATTATTAATTTCCATAATGAGGGGGAAATCCCTAACAAAGTATCCCAATTCCTGACAATAGTAACATATGATATTTGATTTGTCTCTTTGACCCATCTTAAACTTCTTAGGTAAAGAATGCTCCTTCTTGTTCTTTCGTTTCTTGGTGTAGGAAGCTAGGGCTTGATATTCATCTACCATATTTTCTTCTCTTGCAGCTGTCCTAACTTCTTCCTATTCAAAATCTTCCCAAAGCTTACTTAACTTGGGAAGCTTCTTTCTTGAATAAATTCCTTGGATGAATATATCCCATGACCTTGGGAGGCCATTCAAGGTAGTCATCACCATTGCTTCTCCTTCTATTGAGACACCAATGGATTCTATCGTCTCCTTGATTTGATTCACTCTTCAGAAGTACGAGTGAATGGTTTCTGAGTTCTTCATTTTCAAATTCTTCAACTGAGATTTCAAATTCATTCTTCGATTTATTTTTCTTCCCTCAAACAAATGGGTTAAAGTGTCCATCATTTTCTTTGGAGAAGATAATGATGATATATGATGGATAAGGTTGTCCTTAATGGAGACTGTAATAATCCTTTTTTCTCTCACCATGTCCTTCTTATATTTTTCCTTAGCTTCATCTCCTTGAGGTTCTTGAACCTCTTCTATAATTANCTTTGGAGAAGATAATGATGATATATGATGGATAAGGTTGTCCTTAATGGAGACTGTAATAATCCTTTTTTCTCTCACCATGTCCTTCTTATATTTTTCCTTAGCTTCATCTCCTTGAGGTTCTTGAACCTCTTCTATAATTAACTTATCCAGTTCATGTTCTTCAAGGAGGGTTACTATGTACTTCCAGGCCCTAAAATTATCAACTCCATCTAGCTTCTCATTGATCTTTGTTCTGATAGTCATCCTTCCTTTTGATGGTTTTGTTTTTTCTGGCCACTGTCTCGAGATTGAAAATGACTCCATTTTAGGCTTCTAGATTTGCAATTGGCTTATATTCAGGCCTATTGTGAAACCATGTTGGAATTTTAAATTTTCTAGTTACATAATTACAATTAGTTAATCCAATAACAACTGTAGTAGGATCATTGAAAGATAGATAATCATAGATACAATATAACACAAATATTATCTTGGGAAACCCTCATGGGGGAGAAAAATCAGCAACCAAAATACTCAATATAGATTCCTTCAACCAGTACAATGATGTGCTATAGATCTCCAAGAAAGACGAGGACCAAAACAACAAAAGAACCAGTGTCCAAGACTTGCGCGCTAGACCTTCTTATGCACTCCAATATGCACAAGAGAAGTTTGTGAGTGTGTGTCCAAATGAGAGGAACCTATCCTCTATTTATACACAACAATGTCTCTTGAAAAGACATGACTCTTGACCTAACTAACCCATAAAACAGGGTTGACTAGCCACAAGGGAGATTTTTACAATTATAAGTAAAATACCAATAAAATAATAATTTATGTTGAGCAAACTTGTACAATATAATTATAATAACCTTTTAAAGTTTTGAATAAAAAAAATATACAAGAATATCTTCCGTAGTTACAACAAACATATTAACACAAACAACCATGTTGGTATGTTGTTACAATACTTTATGAAAATAATATAACATAATTCAATCACATTTTCATCCAAAGTTGTCAATGCAAATTTGTCTCTATCTAATGTTGGTGTAATAATAGTTAGTCATAGCAATCATGTATTTATGAATTGGAGACTCATGTTTCGCCTAATTGATCATTGAATGAGAGAGGTGGCATGACTTACAAGTGAATATTTTTTCCTCCTCAAAATACTTGGTCCCATTCTCCTCCCCAAACAATCTACATAAAAGAAAACCCAAATATAAATAATTGTCTATTAACAACATGCACCAAATCATATTAAATTAAAAATTTTCTTCCCAAAGTTTATTGAATATTCTACATCAAATCTATGAAAAGAGGATGTGGGAATCTAAAATAAGCCTAAAAATGATAATAATCCCAAATAAATTTTGCATAGATGAATCAAAAACCCATATGTTATATGTTGTTACCAAGCGAAGTAGAGTCTTAAAAATCATCTAGAGTGATCACTATAGTGAAAATAAATACAAAAGGCAAGAGGAATGCCAGAAGAAGCACATTTTAAAAGAGGGTCATATAGGAGAGATAACGTGCAACAAAATTTACCTTCATAAAATACATAAAGTCGGTGGTGGTGGAAATGGTGATTCAAGACATGTTAGGATATACATGGAGGATATTGTTGGACAACTGAGAGGGGGGGTGAATCAGTTGTTACTGTGCTTAAACAATTATGCCCATTATAAACTCTTTACATAACACTCAATGATGATCAAAATAAAGCAGGGAAGTAAGCAATAGAATATTTAACATCAATCACACACATGAAATATACAAAGACAAATATTTCCCAAGGAAAACCTTAAAGGGAAAAACCTCTTCTTCTTGATATGATAAGTAATATTTATTTTCTGTACATTATCATTTTTATGAGCTCCAACTCTTCTTGAGGCTACAACCTTTGTTTTACAAGCCACAACTTGATGAGAGCACCAACTCTCTGGTTTCTCTAGAACCCACTAGAAGGAAGCACCAACTCCATGAGTGTTCCAGCACCAACTGGATGGAACCACCAACTTCCAATCACACAGGCACCAACCTATGTAACAGAGAATAGTAGTTCTCCGTTGCACCACCCTGCCACCCTTGTTTTTCTAGCTACAACCAGATGGAAGCTACAAATCCCTGTGTTCAAGAACCCACTTGAAACTCTAAGGACAACAGTCCTCCCTAACATCTCCCTACCACCCTGATTATAAAAACTTTGTTACTGAAACTTATTACAGTGATACACTTTTTATCAATAGCTTACCAGTCTCATCACTGTTCTGCTGCACTACACTGCTATGTTTGCATCGGTGTCTTCCTACTTGCATTATTATTTGAGATTTTTGTTCTTCTTCTCTATCTCTGCATGCGCACCTCAAATTCCTCTTCCTCTCTCAGATATGCATTTTTTTTCTATGCACTACGCCTCTTCTGTCTGTTTCAGCTGTTGCACATAGCTTTCTTTTACCAGCTTGAATAACTCTCAATAGAAGCAACCTCCTCTTCTATGTTCTACATATATTTATAATGCCAAGTCCTCTTCCAGATCATACAACTAACTCTTAGTCCCCTCTGGTGATTACGCTGAGTCTGTTCTTCATCCATGGCCATTATGATGAGATTGTTCATCATTAGTGGTCATTCCTGAGATTCTTTGGCTTCTCTGGTAGCTACAGTATTCGATGCTTTTCCATCTGTCAATCTTATCTATGATGAGTCTTCATTCCACTAGTAGTTACCTTGATACTCTTCAGCTCCTCTGGCGATCACCCTGAGATTCTTCGAATTATCTCGTAGATGCAATCAATCATTTTCTACAGTTACAATCAGTACGTCTCTACTAGTTACTAAGAGAACCTTCGCGCTCTCATGCCTTTTTCATATTTTCCCTTCCTGAGAAATATACACAGTAGGCACTATATTTTATGGCTAAGCCCCTTCCTTTCACATGACCATCGACGGTGACCATATGCCTAACCAATAGTCGTTTCACAATTTCGCGTTTCGGGTGATCGACTATGAGTCACCTCGATCTTCCCAACTCACGAAACTCTGAGGTGGAGCCTAGAAATGCTAGCTCCTTCCATTCTCTTTCATTGATGTGACCACTAGCTATGAACAAGGGCCAAGCAAGATGGGTGCGTAATGATTTCTCATATCGCGAACTCCTACTATGAGTTGCCTCAAAACTCCCAACTCACAAAACTTTGAAATACTTCATATCAGATCAACAGTCGAGATCTCTTTCGTGTCTCCGAACTTTAGAGATTTCAATTATCAAACTCTTGTTCATCCTTCCTTTTCTTTTTCCTGGAGTTGAAAATCCACTGACGCATGTCCTTGCTGACGTAGTCTGCCACTTGTCCTTAGTGAAGTGGTCTGCTGATGTGGTCTGCCACGATCTAACGATCACTGTCTGATCTCTAGATCCAAAGGTTGACAGAACTTCAAATTCTGGGGATTTCAAATTTCAAACTTTCTTGAGTGTAAACTCCTCGCATCTCTATATCCAAAGTGAATGTTGTTTGTTTGATTAGAATCTTGGATTGATAGCTTGATCTTTCTGCGATGCAACTTTGCTAGATTATCCTGTCCTTCCACTTGAAATTGATCCGACGACTTTGATCAAATCACGAATTCGTGTTTTGGGTGTTTGAACATGAGCTAACCATGACTCTTCCAACTACCAAATCTTGATTTTCCAAAACTTTCTTCAGATCAACGACCCATAGCGCTATATGATCCAATGGTCCAGATCGTATTGGGACCTCACGTTTCACGAATTTGGAGGACAACTCACCTTTGACTTCTCCAGTTTGTGAGTTAGCGAAATGTTGATCTCTTGCCACGTGTCCTCTAGATCCAATGACCTATATCATTTTGTGACTTTTCATATCACGAGTTCCTACAACTCTCGCCTTTGAATTCTCTAGTTTGTGAGTCAGTGAAATGTCGATCTCTCGCCATGTGTCCTCTAGATCCAATGGTTCATATCTCAACAAAATTTCACATTTCGTTAAATTGGAGGATGGCTCTTGGCCATTATCCTCTTCGCAGTTATACTGGATCCAACGGTTTCTATTCCTCCGCGCTCTGATCCTACAACTGAGGTCTAATATCCTCATCTACATGCTCATCCTGTCTGGACTCTGATATGATGACCATCGGGTATTCAGGATTGGTGATCCAACGACCATTGTCGCTCCTCCTCCTGAGATTATCAAGCTTGATTTTTTGTGTCTTCGTTGTTGTTCTTTCCATGCACACTCTTCATGTAAACCTTCTGTGTCTTTGTTGTTGTTCTTGTTATGCACACACTGCCTGTAAACCTACCAACATCATTGTTGTCCTTACCATCAATGACAAACACATTCTGCCTGTAAGCATGCCAACAATCTCCCCCTTTGGCATTGATGGAAACCTTGAACAACTACACTATTCTACTTAGACCTCCAACTGTAGCATTTAGACTAGACCTTTTCTCCCCCTTTGACATCAATATCAAAGAAAAAAAAAACATGCTCCCCCTGAGTTGTTGCAGTATGTTTCGGAGGTATCAGATATTCAACCAACACAAACTCCCCTTGACAGGATGGACTCTCTTAGGTGAGAGAAGGGATGACACCCAACTTTTGAAGGAGATATTGAAATGGTGTCTTGGATAGGGGTTTAGTAAAGATGTCTGGAATTTGTTCTGTGGCTGGAATGTAATTCAACTGAACAACTTTGTTTGTATCCTTCTCTTTGAGAAAATTATATTTTATTTGTATATACTTAGTCTTTGAATGGAGAAAATGATTCTTGGAGACATTAATGGGACTTGTGTTATCACAGTGAATTGGAATGGGATCGGTATAAGTGACTTTCAAATCTGTAAGATTTTGTATCATCCATAATAGCTTAGTGCATCATGTAGCAGGAACAATGTACTCTGCCTCTGTATTGGACAAATAAATAGATCCTTTCTTCTTACTCAATCATGCTACCAGAGAGTCACCTAAAAAGAATGCACCTCCACTGGTGCTCTTTCTTTCATCCAGATAGTTTTCTCAATCAACATATGAATATGTAGTTAATTGAAGGTTTTGGTTTCTAGGATACCAAAGACTATAAGTCATTGTACCCTTAAAATATTTGGATATCCTTTTGGCAACTGCTAAATGACTTTGTTTAGGAGCAGACTTATAACGACCTACCATTCCAAAAACTTGCATTATATCAGGACGAGATGTTGTGATCTACATAAGGTTTCCTATCGTTGATCGATATGTTCTTTGATCAAAATCAGGTGAAACATCATCTTTACTAAGCTTTCAACCAACAACAATAGGTGTACTAACAGGAGAGCAATCTTCCATCTGAAACTTCTTCAACATTTCTTTCAAATACTTTTCTTGAGAGATAAATAGCCCTGCAGAATTCTGATTGATTCGTAGACCAAGGAAGTATGATAGTTCTCCTATCATGAACATCTCAAAATCAATTTGCATTGAATTGGAAAACCAATGAACTGAAGGGTCATTAGTACATCCAAAAATAATATCATCTACATAAACCAAAACAACTACTAAATCATTACCTCCAGATTTAATGTATAGATTACTGTCAACAATACCTTTCTTGAACCCTTTGTCTTGTAAAAATTTGTCCAATCTATAATACCAAGCTCGTGGTGCCTGTTTCAGTCCATATAGATCCTTTTTCAGCTTGCAGACATAGTCAGGATGATCTATCAGAGAAAAACCTTCAGGTTGCTCCATATATACTTCTTCCTCTAGATCTCCATTAAGAAATGTTGACTTAACATCCATCTAATATACTTTAAAGTTCTTATGACATGCATAGGAAATAAACATTCTGATGGTTTCTAATCTTGTCACAGGTGCAAAGGTTTCATCAAAACCGTGTCCTTCAACTTGTGCATACCCCTTACAGACCAATCTGGCTTTGTTATTAACAATTTGTCCTTGTTCATTCATTTTATTCTTAAACACCCATTTGGATCCAATTAAATTCTTATCTGTAGGTCTAGGAACAAGCTCCCAATTATTGTTCTTCTCAATCTTATCCAGTTCCTCATTCATTGATTTTAACCAATTTACATATTCACTGACTTCATTAAATTTCTTGGTTTCTACTATGGATATGAAGGCTATATGTGATTGCTTGGTGTCTTTGATTATCCTTCTCCTGGTTTGTACACCTTTTTCTTTCTCACCGATTATCTGACTTGTAGGATGATTCTTTCAAGTAATTTTGGAGGAAGGATTTTATGTTGTCTTATGATTTGAGTCTGTCTGAGTGTTGTTGTCTTCATCTGACTCATAGTCTTCTTTTCCTGATTCTTGGACTTGTTCATCTTTAGCTTCAGTTGTGTCTTCTGTAGAAGACTCAATATGGCTCACCTCTCTTTCTGAGACTCCTTCATCAACCTTTACATTAATGAAATCAACTAATTTATGCAGCCTCTTATTATAACATCTGTATCATTTACTATCTGTAGCATATCCTAAGAAGATGCCTTCATCAACCCTGTCATCATACTTGCCAAGGTTTTCATTATTATTCTTTATGTAGCATTCACTCCCAAAGACTTTGAAGTGTTTGATTGAAGTAGATCTTCCATACCACAGTTTATAAGGTGTCTTGTCACTGTGTGGTATGAGGTGGGATTTGTTAAGAACATGGACTGTTGTGTGTATTTATTCTACCTAGTAGGTTTGACCAATGTTATTCCCATTAATCATTGACCTGACCATTTGCTGAACTGTTCTGTTTTGCCTCTCAACTACTCCATTTTGCCGTGGAGTTCTTGGGATTGTGTATTCTCTCTTGATCCCATGTTTATCACAAAATTCCTTGAAATAACTTGACATAAATTCCCCCCCTCTGTCAGATCTTACAGCCTTTAATCTGTTTCCTGTTTGATTCTAAGTTAAGGCCTTAAATATTTTAAATTTCTCAAATGCTTCAACTTTTTATTTGAGAAAAGAAACCCAAGTGAGTCTGGAGTAATCATCAATGATAAGCATGAAGTAGTTTTCCTTCCTTGTGACATCCTGTCTTGATGGTCCACACAAATCCATATGAACTAGTTGGATTGGTTTCTCTGTTGAAGTAGAGCTCTTGGATTTAAATTGTGTCCTGGTTAGCTTTCCTACCTGATAGGGTTTACACACAAAATCTTGTGGCTTTGATATTCTTGGAAGATCTTTTACTGCCTCAAGATTTTTGAGCTTGATTAAGTAGTCAAAGTTTAGATGTCCAAGTCTCCTATGCCATAACTAGCTCTCATCATGTTTGATTAGATGACACTCTTCTCTATCTTCTTTCAGTATATATACATTATTTTATGTTCTTATGCCTTTAGCCACAACTTGTCTTAAGTTTACAGACTTTATATTACAATCTTTGGAAGTGAACACCACTTCACATCCTCCGTCACACATTTGACTTACACTGAGAAAATTGTGTTTCATCCCATATACAAGCATAACATCTTGGAATTTTCCTTTGCCATTACTGAAACTTACCATCCCTTTACTGTTGATTTTACCTGGTTCATCATTTCCAAAGGCCAAATTTCCTGTTTTACTTTTACCTATAGACAAAAACATATCCTTGTCTCTAGTCATGTGCTTGGAACATCCACTGTCTATATACCAGGGATCTTTTTTTTTTAGTTGAAAGTACTAGGCCACATTTGTCACTATATTTCTTTTTCCATGTGCTTGCATTTATAGCTAAGGGTTTTATCTTTGTATCTGCTTTGTAATTATTAAGATGAAAGTTTACAGCTTTGTGGTCGAAGTTATGACAATTATAACAATTGAGCTCATTGTTCAATAGGTCAAAGTGATTGGTGCAACTTTGTCTACTCATTGGCTGTTTAGTTCTATGTTGCAAATATTGTTTATTTCTTGATCTCCTCAGTTGCATGTCTCTAAGCCTAATTTGACAATCAACAATATTATGACCAAAATTAGAGCAGTAAAAACAATAACCATGGAAGAAATTTTGGTACTTGAAAGTTGGACTTATTCTTGGAATTTGTTGTTCCATTTTATGATATCTTTGTTTTTTATCAGGGATCATCTTGTCTTTATTAGATTTTGGTGACAGAGTACTCACATGGTCTGTTTGTCTGCTGATTTGGAACTTGATCATATTTACTGGCTCTTTTCTATCTGTCTGTTTGTTGCTTGAACCACTTACATAACCTAAACCAGTCTTCAACAAGGGAGATCTATGTTTTCTCAGGATGTCATTTAGTTCTGTCGAGGCTTTAATGCTTGTAATATTTTGGAAATATAGTGCTTTAAACTTCCCCATTTTTTTTCTGATTTTTACTACCTCTTCTTCCAAGGCTTCACATCTTGCCTTCTTTTTTGATATCTGTTGTTTCAAAATGTCTTCTATTTTCTTTGCCTCTTCTAATTCCACTTGTAGCAAGGCAAAGTCTTCATCAGGTTTTTTACTGTCTTTCTCAAACTGTATCAACAATTGTTTTTTCTTTTTCTTCTTAAGTTTGAGTCTATCAATTTCTTCTAGAGCACTAATCAGTTCTCCTTCCAATTTAACCAGAACTTCTTCATCATCAACATCACTTCGTGTTATTTTATTATCATAATCCTCTTTGGCCATTAGCATAAAGTCATTAATATTATCTTCACAAGACGAGTCACTATCTGTGTCTCCTGAAGAGTCATCATTGTTTACACATAAACTTTTCTTTTTACCAAATCTCTTGAATTTGTACTTATCTCCACCTTCTGAGTTCTGGTCATTCTTCTTGTGTGGAAAGTTAGATGCAAAGTGACCCATCTTTCCACAGTTAAAGCGTTTGAATGGAAACTTGACTTGGTACTTGCATGATCCTTTCTTTAGTATTCTCACAAATTTTTCTTCAATTTCATTAGGCTCAGAATCCTCATTCTTATATACTTTAAATGATGCTTCTCTAGAGGTGGGTTTATATTTAACTATCCTCATTTCATATGAAGTCAACGTTCCTAGAAGTTGATCAAAAGATAATTTTTTTAGTTCATTAAATTCTTCTATAGAAAATACCTTTGGGTTTAACCTATCTGGCAAAGATCTCAAAATTTTCTGAACTAAAGAGGGTTCATCAATTTTTTCACCAAGTGCCTTCATTGAATTTACTAGTTCTTAAACTCTCAGAAAGTACTTCCCAACAGTTTCATACTCTTTCATATTTAGTTGTTCAAATTGTACTCTGTAGGTTTGAAGATTGGCGTCCTTTACCTTCTCATTACCTTCATAACTACTAATGAGTTTGTCCCACATTTCTTTGGAAGTTTCTAAGTGCATGACTTTTAAAATTTTTGCTTCTGCAAGCCCAATCATAATAGAATTCATAGCCTTAGCATTGAAGCTGAACTCTAGCTTGTCATCTTTATTAGCTAGTACAATTGGTTTTACATAACCAATCTCTACATCATCCCAGGCATCTGCACCTAAAGCCATTATGTAGGTTCTCATCCTAAATTTCCAGAAGGCAAAGTTTGTTCCATTGAACAGGGGGGCCTTATTGGTTGAAGTTCCTTCATGGATTGACATGTTTAAGATTAATGATATACCTTTAGATAAATGGAACCTGATTTGATACCAATTGTTGGACAATTGAGAGGGTGGGTGTATCAGTTGTTACTGTGATTAAACAATTATGCCCATTTTAAAATCTTTATAGAACACTCAATGACAATCACAATAAATAAGGGAAGTAAGAAATAGAATATTCAACATCAATCACACACATGAAATATACAGAGATAGATATTTCATGAGGAAACCCATAAAATAAAAAACTCTTCTTCTTGATATGATACATAATATTTATTTTATGTACATTATCATTTTTATGAGCTCCAACTCTTCTTGAGGCTACAACCTCTATTTTACAAGCAACAACTTGTTGAGAGCACCAACTCTTTGGTTTATTTAGCACCAACTAGAAGGAATCACCAACTCCTTGAGTGTTTTAGCACCAATTGGATGGAAGCACCAACTTCCAATCACATAGGCAACAACCTATGTAACAAAGAACAATAGTTCTCCCTTGCACCACCCTACCACCCTGGTTTTTCTGGCTACAACCAGATGGAAGCTACAACTCCCTATGTTCAAATACCCACTTGAAACTCTGAGGAAAAAAATCCTCCCTAGAACCTCCCTACCACCCTGATTATAAAAACTTCGTTACTAAAACTTATTACAGTGATACAATGGTTATCAATATCTTACCAGTCTCATCATTGTTTTGCTACACTGCTATGCTATGCCTGCATCAGTGTCTTCCTGCTCGCATTCTTCTTTGAGATTTATTTTCTTTTTATCTATCTCTGCACACACACCTTGGCTTCCTCTTACTCTCTCAGATATGCATTTTTTTTCTATGCGCTACACCTCTTCTGTGAGTTTCAACTACTGCACACAACCTTCTTTTACCCACTTGAATAAATCTCAACATAAGCAACCTCCTCTTCTCTGTTCTGTGTATATTTATAATGCCAAGTCCTCTACCAAACCATACAACTAACTCTTCATCCCCTCTAGAGATTACGTTGAGTCTGTTCTTCATCCATGGTCATTATGATGAGACTATTTATCATTACTAATCGTTCCTGAGATTATTTGGCTTCTTTGGTAGCTACAGTCTTCGACTCTTTTCCATATGTCAATCGTCTCTATGATGAGTCTTAATTCCACTAGCAGTTACCTCGAGATTCTTCATCTCCTCTGGTGATCACCCTGAGATTCTTCGAATTCTCTGGTAAATGAAATCAATCATTTTCTACAGTTACAATCAATACATGTCTACCAGTTACTGAGAGAACCTCTGTGCGCTAATTCCTTTTCTGCCTTTGCCCTTCCTAAGAAATATACACATTAGGCACTAGACTTTCTAGCTAAGCCCTTTCCTTTCACATGACCATTGACAGTGACCATATGCCTAACCAACAGTCGTTTTGTGATTTCATGTTTTGGGTGATTGACTGCGAGTCACCTTGATTTTTCCAACTCGCGAAACTCTGAGGTGGATCCTAACAACGCTAGCTCCTTCCCTTCTCTTCTGCTGATGTGACCAACAACTATGAGCAGGGGCCAAGCAAGAGGGGTGCGTCGTGATTTCTCATATCACTAACTCCTTCTATGAGTTTCCTCAAAACTCCCAACTCGCGAAACTCTGAAATGCTTCATATCAGATCAACGGTCGAGATCTCTTTCGTGTCTCCAGAGTTCAGAGATTTCAATTCTCAAACTCTCGTTCATCCTTCCTTTTCTTTTTCTCAGAGTTGAAAATCCACTAACGTGTGTCCTTGCTGACGTGGTCTGCCACGATCTAATGATCATTGTCTGATCTCCATATCCAACGGTTGACAGAACTTCACATTTCGGGGATTTCAAATTTCAAACTTTCCTCAGTGTAAACTCCTCGCATCGCTATATCCGAAGTGAATGTTTTTTGTTTGATAAGGATCTTGGATCGACGACTCGATCTTTTTGCGATGCAACTTTGATAGCTTATCTTGTCCTTTCACTCGAAATTGATCCAATGGCTGTGATCAAATCGTGACTTCGTGTTTCGGGTGTTTGAACATGAGCCAACCATGAATCTTCCAACTCTTGAATCTCAATTTTTTGAAATTTTCTCTAGATCAAAAACCCATAGCCCTCTATGATCCAATGGTCTAGATCTTATCGAGACTTTGCGTTTCACGAATTTGAAGGAAAACTCACCTTTGACTTCTCAATCTCGTGAGTCATCAAAATGTTGATCTCTCGCCATGTGTCCTCTGGATCCAACGACCCATATCATTTCGCAACTTCGCATATCATGAGTTCCTACAATTTTCACCTTTGACTTCTCCAGTTTGTGATTCAGCGAAATTCTGATCTCTCTCCACGTTTCCTCTGGATCCAATGGTTCAGATCTCATTGAGATTTCACATTTTGCTGAATTGGAGAATGGTTCATGGCCATTATCCTCTTCGCAGTTATACTGGATCCAATGGTTGTTATTCCTTCGCGCTCCGATCCGATGGCTGAGGTATAATATCCTCCTCTGTGCGCTCGTCCTGTCTGGACACTGATCAGACGACCATCAGGTATTCGGGATTGGTGATCCAATGACCACTATCGTTTCTCCTCCTGAGCTTCTCAAGCTTGCTCTTCTGTGTCTTCGCTGCTGTTATTTCCATGCACACTCTTCCTGTAAACCTTATGTGTCTTTGTTGTTCTTCCTGCTATGCACACTCTACCTGTAAACCTACCAACATCGTTGTTTTGCTTGCCATCAATGACAAGCACACTCTTCCTATAAACATGCCAACAGATATGTACTAGGTCTCATTCTAGTATTGAATCTACACCTGTTTTCTCAGACCTAGAAATATTGATTTCACTTCATATCATGTAGGTACCTGTCAGACAATTGGGTTAGTTTGATGGATAGTTGGTATGGATTGTTGGTTTTCATTGATGTCAACCATTGGAGAGTGATATTATATATTGATTTCAACCCTTGGAGAAAGTCCAGTAGTGAATTCCGGTAGAACAAAGGTTTGGGTAATGGACCCAAGGTTTTTTCATGTATAAAGGTATGAATTTTAATATATTTTAAGGTAATATTGTTCTAGATGGATAATACATGTCATTCCATTTCTGATGGTATGTGGAATGTCACATAACTCCTCACAGTTAGAGAGTTATGGCCATGAGAAGTTGGAGAACCCAGCTTTGGGTAATGGAACCAAGTTTGTTTGATGGAGAATGGTATGAGTTTTGATATATTTGCAGGAAAGACTATTATATATGGATAGTACATGTCATGTAATTTCCATTGGTATGTAGAACGTCACATAACTCCTCACAGTTAGAGAGTTATGGCCATGTGAAGTTGGAGAACTCTCATGAGTCATCTAGAATCCCCAAAAGGTCAAAGTAGTCAAAGTGGTTTAAGAGATTTTAGAAGGTAAATAATAAATTTAAGTTATTAGTGTAATATAAGTCAAAATGAATACAAAATAAATTATTTAAATAATAAAGTTAATGGAGAAATTAGAAGTGGGTGAACCCTAAAATAAGGAAAGTGGGTTAAGATGGTTAATAGGCAACCCCTTGAGGAAGCTACATGAAAGTATAAATAAGATGCAAGGATCTCTCATTTTAATCACACTTGAGAATATTGAATATCTATAGGTGACTGAGGTAAACAAGGGATATCTAAGCCAAATTTCAGAGGGAGGGTGAAGTAAAGAAGGCCAACATTCAAGGGAGGATAAATTCTTTTGATGATGCTTTATACGGTTGTTTGGACAGGTTATTCATACAGGTTTGGTGCATGGTTGATGCACTTTTTCATGGTACAAGTTGAGGTACAGGTTGGTTCATGGTTTATACACTTATTTTTGGTACAGGTTGATTACAGATTGTTTGGTACAGGTTGGTGGATGGTTGATGCACTTGTTTAT
This sequence comes from Picea sitchensis, assembly GCA_010110895.2. Classification (NCBI taxonomy): domain Eukaryota; kingdom Viridiplantae; phylum Streptophyta; class Pinopsida; order Pinales; family Pinaceae; genus Picea; species Picea sitchensis. The sequence continues at coordinate 19,909 of SNQJ01S0065903.1, read as the reverse complement.
GGTACATGTTGATTACAGGTTGACGTACAAGTTGATGCATGGTTCAAGTTATTGGTACAATTTGATTGGTACATGTTTACAACAATATATCTCATAGTGATAGTGTGACAATGGTTTCATTATTCTACTTATACGCCAGGGAGGTTGGATGGGGCAAGGACAGGTGGTTGTAGCCACCTTCCGGTTGTAGCCGGAGAACATAGGGGGTTGTAGAATCCTTCTGGTTATAGCAAGAGAATTGGGGAGTTGGAGATTCCACCAGGTTGTAGCTTGAGAAACTAGGGGGTTGGAGCCTCCTTCTAGTTGTAGCTAGAAAAAGGGAAGTTGGTTCTTCCAATGATTGTAATTCTTAAATACATATAAGAAAAATCATTATGTGGTTTTCTCCCTCTTTGGGTTTCCACGTAAAACACTTGTGTACTGTGTATGTGTGTGATTTCTTATTTGTTCATTGTTTATTTACTCTAAAACTATTGGATGATAATTCTACATTTATATAACACTCGCATTTTATGGTGAAAAAGAATTAAACTTCTCTATTATTGATTCACCCCCCTCTCAGTAATCCAACAATTGGTATGAGAGACGGTTCCTTCAGGAAACGGTTTAACCACTGGAAGGAGATCATGGATTATTCTGAGAATGGAGTACCAATGTTTAATGGTCAAAATGGTTTTAAGTATGAGATGTGGATAAAAAGGATGAAAGTATTTTTATAGGCACATGGAGATTATATTTGGCTATCAGTTGTTATAGGATATGATAGCTCAAAAAGGGAAAAGACTGTAGCCAATAAGGAATTGAAGAAGAATAACAAAATAGAAATGGATTTCATCCGAGAAGGATTACCTAATTCGGTAAGAGAAAAGGTTGGTAAATGTTCATCATTCAAAGAAATTTGGGATAAGTTACATGACATATATTCTTCACCCATCGCAGATTTATAAAGTGCCGAAGAAGATGCATAAACATTTCAAGAATAATTATGTTCACCATGTCAAATAGATTTGGAAGATGAAGAGTACATAATCACTAGAGAATTGATTAGTGATTTAGATGAACTAAGAGAAGAAAACAAGTCACTCAAGAAATAATAGATGAAACAAAAGGAAAGTGTTCACATTTTTGAATAATCCCAACAGGTCATTGAGAACTTAAGAACTTAACTAGAATAAGCCAGAAAGATTGAAGAAAATATCGAATATCAAAAGTAGTATTTGGAAGCCAACATAGAAGAACATAAGGAAGAAAAATAAATGAGAGAGAAGATATTGACAGATCATATTAAAGAAATAAGTAATGATCTAAACCAGCTTGAGGCAGAGTTTGGTCAAGAGGAGAAAGGAATGGAAGAAGAAATAATCACAATAAAAATTCAGCTTGAAGAAGCAAAAAGAACAAAAGAAGTCATGAAGTATCAGATAATGAAGAAAGAAGAAGACGTTGAGAAGTTTGAAGAATAAGTTGTCACATTGAGAAGTAAAATCATCAAGTTCAACAAGAATGTTGAAGAGACAGAAACATCCACATTAGTTATAGAGAATGAAGAGAAGACATCTAGGTTGCTAGAAAAGAAGAATGAAGAAAATAGAAATATTTATGCAGAAGTACTCAAAGGAAGGAATCATGGTCAACCAGAATCTAAGAAAGCTATTGAAGAACCATCTTCAAGAAGACCATCCATGTTCAATCCACAAAGAATATTCAATCATGATCATGATCATTCTAGGAAACAATTCAGAAGGATTACGCCACAAAGAAGATCATTCACTCCTAGATATGAAAATTTATTTTATGGTAATTGTTTTTATTGTATTAACTTTGGACATAAGGTTGCAGATTGTAGGGATTATAAAAGAAATGTTCAAGCAATAAATGCCTATGTGGCCCCACGTAACATTGAATGTTATAAAATTCATAACTAGTGATTGTAGAAGCATGATCGATACTTCCATGAAAAAGAACACTGATATCAGATGTAAGAAAGTGTGGATAAGAAAACACGAATAACATGTGAACAAATACCAGGTCACAGAGATTGCAATATTGAAAATAAAACGCGATGAAGAAAATTCTATAGAGAAAAAGAAATATGTCAGATACATAAAGGTTTGGAAAATAACTAAAAGACAAGAAGGATAGGTAAATAAGGAATAGGTTCAAGAGATTGCACTTTCAGGAATTGTAGTGAAAGATGAATCCACATACATAAAGAAATAAGTCATAGCTCATAGAGATGATGAATCTACCAATGAATATGATGATGAATATATCAATGAAGATGATGATGAATACACATCAGAGCAGGAATTATTTTGAGCCATCCGACTTAGAGACTCCTAGGTAGTATGAATATTAGATAAAGGGAGTCTATGCGATAGCTGTGATAAACCAAAGAACCATCCTTCGATAATATTGTAGAGTTTGAGAAGACAAATCCAAAGCATTCAGTTAGCAGAAGTACAGTTTGATAGATTAATCAAGACTTCATGATAATATAGTGATAAATGGGTCAACATTATGGACAATTGTGCAAGTAGAGTCTTGGACAGTATGGACAAAGATGGATGTGTAAGAATACTTAGTAGGTTTGGACATATATATGATAGTGGACGAGATCATGGATTCATAGATTGGTTCAGAGACACAGGACCATTATCATAATGGATGATAATTACATAAGAAATGGCTCGAACAATGCTAATGGATTCCAAATTGACATATATTTTTTGGACACATGCAGTGCATACAACAATTCACATTCAAAACAAATTAATGCTTAGAAACAACAATGAAAAAAATCTCTATGAAATATGGAAAGGAAGCACAAACATCAAACTCTACATCAAGATATGTCAAAGCAACCAAGAAATTTTTATTTCTCAAACTAAGTATATCAGAGAAATGCTAAAGAGGTTCAGAATGGAAGATTGCAAACTAGTTACCACTCATATGAAAACTAGATGCAAGTTGAGTAAAGATGATGATTCAAAGTCTACAAACTAGAGGCAGTACATGTCAATGATTAGTAGCTTACTATATGTGACAACATCCAGACCAAATGTAATACAGGAAGTTGTACATGTGGCACTATTTCAAGCAACACGAAAGGAATCACATGTATTTGCAGTGAAGAGGATTTTCATATATCTCAAAGGAACATAAGAGTTTGGATTATGGTATCCAAAAGAAAAGTATTTATCACTTATTGCCTACATAGATGCATATTGGGTAGGTTGCACTGATGACCAACGAAGAACCAGTGGAGCAATAATCTACTTGGGTGAGTTTTTAGTATCATGGTTAAGCAAGAAAGAATCATCAATATCCTTATATACAGCCGAGGCAGAGTATATTGCAACAATATCATGTTGTACACAGTTTCTATGGATGAAGAAAACTATGACAGATATACATGTTGAGTATGATGATCCCATTCCAATCTATTGTGATAATACAAGTGCCATCGATATCTCAAAGAACCTGGTGATGCAGTCCAAGACAAAGCACATTCCAATAAAGTATCACTTTCTATGGGAAACGGTTGCAGAGAATAAAATCAGAGTTGAATATGTGGGCACAAAAGAAAAAGTGCAAGACATATTTACAAAACCGCTTCCAAGAGAATCCTTTGAGTATCTTTTCCAAAGACTCGGAGTAATTTCTACTCCAAAGTGAATGATTTTGAATGCTTATCTTATATGTATTATATCTACATGAGGAAGCACCATAAAGAGGACAATTTAGGTTGGAAGATTAGTTTCATGACGAGTTCAGTCAGGGGGAGTATCCCCAAGGATAATTCAGCTAGGGGGAGAAACCCCAGATGGAAAGATACCTTTTCCATTGATGACAAAGGGGGAGAGATTTATCAGAGGCATGGTTCCAGTGGGAGTGATGGTCATAAGGAAAGAATGAGCAATATGAATTTAGAGTGATACCATTTGTCAAAGGGGGAGAAAGTATTCATATGAAGGGAGAGAGAGTAATCAGAGGCTTATAAACACAAAGAAAAATCAAAGGCATGTATAAAGGGGGAGTAGCCCCAAGGAGAGTTTAGTCAGGGGGAGAAGCCCCAAAGGGAGATACGCTTTTCAATTGATGTCAAAGGGGGAGAGATAGAAACATTGATGAGGAGTATAACCATGAATTCTATCATGACTAAGTGTTTCCATCAATGTTGGTGTTTCCATCAATTCCAAAGGGGGAGATTGTCAGAGAGTTGGATTAGGTTGATCGAAAATTGGTATGGATTTTTGGTTTTCATTGATGTCAACCATTGGAGAGTGATATTGTATATTGATTTCAACCCTTAGTGATTGATGTCAACCCTTGGAGAAAGTCTAGTAGAAAATTCTGGTAGCACAAAGGTTTGGGTAATGGACCCAAGGTTGTTTCATGTATAATAGTATGTTTTTTAATATATTTGAAGGTAATACTATTCTAGATGGATATTACATTTCATTCCATTTTCGGTGGTATGTGGAACGTCACATAACGCCTCATGGTTAGAGAGTTATGGCCATAAGAAGTTGGAGAACCCAACTTTGGGTAATGGGCCCAAGTTTGTTTGATGGATAATGGTATGGGTTTTGATATATTTGCAGGAAAGACTATTCTATATGGATAGTGCATGTCATGCCATTTCCAGTGGTATATGGAATGCCACATAACTCCTCACGATTAGAGAGTTATGGCCATGTGAAGTTAGAGAACCCTCATGAGTCATCTAGAAGCCCTAAAAGGTCAAAGTAGTCAAAGTGGTTTAAGAGATTTTAGAAGGTAAATAATAAGGTGAAGTGATGAGTGTACTATAATTCAAAGTGAATACAAAAGAAATTATTTAAATAATAAATTCAATGGAGAAATT